>JZKD02S1806390.1:25950-55266 GCA_000966675.3 Picea glauca | reverse complement strand
AGAGGTTTTAGGAGGTAGGTCCCCTTGATGTTACATGCAAGTTCGAGTACACTACATTCCATCCCCCTTATGAAAGTGCTTCACTCAACTTTTATTATAACGATGTACAACCATATACCAGGGTCACATGCATAAGTGTAGACCATAATGTTGAAGTAGCTTGCAGAACTAGGGTCCCATGTAGGAATGCGATCCACCATGTTTAAGTAGTCCAATCACCAATGAGAGTGAATCGCTCTATATATATTTAGAGAAAGATATAGGTATGTACATACCTATAGGTGGAAATAAATATAGATGTTAACGAAGAGTTAAAGAAAATTCTCTACAGTAAGACTGATAATATACTCCTCTATGGGCTCCACCATGTTTAAGTAGTCCAACCCAATGACAGTGAATCACTCTATATATATTTAGAGAAAGTTATAAGTATGTACATACCTATAGGTGGAAATAAGTACAGATGTTAACGGAGAGTTAAAACAAATTCCCTATAGTAACACTGATAATATACTCCTTTATACACGCACATAGCAGACAGTCAAAATACCTACTGTTCTAGTAGTCATGAAGATCCAACCTTGCTATTAAAAACATAATTAAATGTGCAGAACTGATTACTTTGACAATCCCGAACTCCTTGTCCTTCCAACTCCCGATCATCGAAATGCCGAAAAGGGATTAATGCTTCTAGATCACCCTTAGTCTCCATCCACGTGACCACCACTCTGTGACCACACACTTCAAAGCGCTACCAGCTTTTCACGATTTCAACTGCAACGATTCTAGGTCCTTCAAACTCCGAGACCCCGAAATATCGAAATCTCCCCCTTGAGAGATCAATGGTACAGATTCCTCTTGAATCGACCATCGACCACCACGATCCCACTGGATCGACGATCCACAACCTTTAGAAATTTTCCCCAAGCCTTGACCACTCACCACGTGTCCTCCTTGATGAAGGTGTTGATCATTTCACAATTCCACGAACCGGGAGTTCATGATGTAGCGACTCCATAATCACCTGCTGCTCCAAACTCCAAACTCCGAAATAGTTAAATTCAACACCTTAGAGTGTTGGAAGACACTAAGACTTAATCTCCTCACTACTCTGTAAGACCCAATGACACTCTCAACTTTGACACTTCTCACCCAAGTATCTCCACTGTTCATTTTAGACTCTCCTGCGCAACCTCTCAAAGGTTAAACTCTGTGCACCAAGATCCTTTTGATATAAGGACAGTGGTTCACAACCCTGAGATTTAACTCTCTGAACACCAAAGGTTCCTTCAACCTAAGTTTAGATATTGCCCATATACATATAAGTACGTTGGAGTAGTTTGAGAGTTAAGGGAAGTGATAGAATTATGGACATAATTTATCCACATAATCTTTTTTGTTCAAAGTAAACTAGAATGGTGTAATAATGTTATTATGGACAGAAATGAATCTTACCTTCTCTTAAATTCTAAGATTAAACGAAATTGAATTATGTCATAGATTTATTTTTTATGGTGAATTTGACGTACATTACATCTGTCATGGTTGGGTATTCTCTGTGTAATGTTCAAATATTGTTTTCTTAACCTAGTTCTGTTTATCCACCTCTATGACTTCTTTCAATTGTACATCGTCCTCATCAAAAGCCTGTAATTTCAAAGGAGAAGACCGAATAACATTTCCTATTTCCTATTTGTACACTTATGAAAATCACTTTCTTTCTTGTGAAATCATTTCTTTGGATTGGATATTGTAACAAATGATGGGGCCATGTTTGATGCGAGGGTACCCATCAGATTAATCGATATCGCTCCTCCCCTTTCGGTCCATTAACAGGTCATGACTAGGATTGGGAGCATACCTATGGAAATTCCAAGAGAAGTAAAAATTATGTCAATTGATAACTTCATTGTCTTTTATGGTTTATCAATTTTTGAGTTTGGTTTTGTCTTTGTCTGTTACTAAAACAAAAAATGTCTTGTCCTTTTGTAGATTTGCGTGGATGCTACGCTGGAGAAGAATTCAGGGCCTGCTCGAGAAGGTATTCTAGTTTCCAATAAAAAAAATGTCTTGAAGGATTTGGAGGAATCCTAGTGATGTTGGGTTATTCCTCCAGCATTCATTATTTAAGGTTGTTGATCAGAATCATTAGATGTACAGATATTTAAATTTTTAGTTAAAGGAATGTTTTAATTTCCTTACTATTATTCGACTGTTGTAGTTTACTTTACTAGTCTCTGTACTATGAACTTTTTGAGATATTCGAGACAGATAGCGATATTGCGAATTTATAGGAAAAGGAAGACTATACATTGATTCATTTCAGACACTTAATAATGAAATATTTATTCATAAATTTCTTGTGTCAAGCATTGAAATTATTTCATTTAGAGTAGATTGTGCAATAATTGTATGCATATACTCATGTGTGTGTGTGTGTGTGTGTGTGTGTGTGTATCTATTTTTATCTTAAATTTACATGAGTAAATATTTCTTGCATCGTTAATGTCAACAAATTCTACAGTCTAATTATATAAGCCATGGCTATGATACTGTACAGATATAAATGAGTATAATAATCCTAAAATTCATTTCCAGATTTCTTTAAAGGTTTACACCGATTGAAATTTCACCACATACTTTGAATACTTAAATGAGTATAATACTCCTAAAATTCATTTCCCGGTCTCTTTAAAGGTTTACACTGATTGAAATTTTACTCCAGACTTTGAATACTTAAAGGCATATGATCTCATGATAGGTGGAAATTTCCAGTATTGTACTTTGGGGGATTTTCACGGTTAATTTATTATTTTATGCAGGATAGATCTTCCCTTGTAACGACTGATTTTCAGTGGCTCTGTAATATCGTTTACTTTCCAGATTCAGTTCTATTTCTACTACAGATAATATATGTTTCTTTATAAACCAATACATTTATACATTGGTCTTGTTACTACAATGGATCACACAAACAATAGCAATATAGATATATTCTTTAATAGAGTAGATGATTCTTACAACAAAGAACATACAAAAATCCATATATGTGCATTCTTCAGTAGAATAGGTCATTCCTACAGTAGATAGTATACTATGATCCTGTAGATACCGTCTTTAGTCGAACCAAATTATTTCTACCACAAGTAATCTACAGTAACCATCTAATTCCATCTAACACAAATGACAGTCAAATAATCATCTAGGATAGAAAACATACACAATTGTTTCAATGGCAAAAATACAAAAAGAGGAAAGTAGGAAACATATCTGAATTAATTCATGGGAAAAAAAAGGGAACAACCACGATCCTCCCAACCATATATCAGGCAGCCAAATCACTTCCCCAATTCACCCTCAAGCTTGACCATGAATCCATTAGGGAAAACTTGGAATCTCCTCTTTAGCAATGTCTTCCTCCACGTAGTCTTCTCCTTGCCTCACACTCAATGATTTAGTGTTCATAACAACAAGTGCTCAGTCCTTCTTTTCCCACAATAATAGGCAACGTCCTGCCTCCTCACATATGCTATTTATCCCAAAACAATCTTTTTGCCTAGGTCTTTTTCCCTCCTTTGGGAATTTCTATAGCTTTCTAAATCCCTAATTTTCAAGGGCTTCTAATGGCCAAATTCATGATTTTCCACTTGTAACAATCAGCCCCGAGGTAGTTCCAACATGTTCCCGACTCATGGAGTCATGGTTAACTAAATTTAACATGGTTGTTCCATTTGTCCTCCTGCAATAATTATAAAATATTTTGTTTTTATACAAGTGTCATAGTCAAATAGTTAGTTGGTTTAAATCAGATCTCTGCCCATTTTTCATAATAATTAATTACAATTTTCCAAATTTGAAAATTGGAATTTCCATAAATGACAAAATTTTTCCAAATTCAAAGTTACCAAAAAAGAAATAATTTTCCTAACAATTTTTGAATTCAAAATAATTTATTTATTTGGGGATGTCACATGTTCTTGACTGTGATTTTGTTTAAGGCTCTGTAATCAATGCAGATTTGCCAAGTCTCTTCTTTTTTCTGCACTAGTACAATCGGGCTTTCGCAATGGGAGGAGATGGGTTTGATGTTCCCCTTTTGAAGAAGCTCTTAGATATGATGCCTAATTTTGTCATTCTCTATCAATGAGAGACGATGGACTGGTCCATTAGGTAGAGGTGCATGAGGGGTTAGATCAACTCGATCATTAACTTGGCAGTGTCTCGGTACCTATGTAGGTGGGACAAAGATGTCTATGTATTCTTCCACGATCCCGTCCACTTGCTTCTGGTGCAACGAGGGGTGTTGTGTATAGGCCACAAATGTGGTAGCAACCTTCTGCTTACTATGAGAATGGATCACAAATAAGAAGAATTTCTTGGTCTGTGAAATGATCTTATTGCATTTCTTAGCAGATATTAAAGAAATAGAAGTAGGCGGTGCCAACTCTGGGATCCTGTACAACTGTCTAACAAAAGTAATAATAACACTGTGGGGTATAGACTCATACATAGCATGATGATTCTACAAATATGATTGTCCTAAAATAACATCATAAACTTCAAGGGGAGAAATATCACACAATACCTCATCTTTTAAAGGCTTGATTCCAAAGGGTAGATGACACTGTTGGATGACACGAGGATCTCTCCCTTGGAAAATCTAGATGATGGTGTAGGGTTGTGGGTGGAGTATCGTTGGTAGGTTCAACTACTTGATTAACTCTGTTGAAATCAGGTTCTTCTAACTACCGTTGTAGACAATGAAATGAATCAGAGCCCCCTTGACCCACATCTACGAGTGAAAGAGGTGTTCCCCTTACTCTCGTTCTTCTCATTGGCTTGGCTAGACTTTGGTGGTAGAGACCATGGCACTAGGTTCAACATCAATAATTTGCTTCCCTCCTTCAGGATTTGACTTAGAATTATAATTGGCCTCTGACTTGGAAGCCTTCATCTCGGCCACAAGGGACTTCTTGGACTAGAATTCATCGATTTTGTGCCAAGGACTTTTATGATACTCACACCGTTTTACCGTGTCCTTCTTCGTCTTCTCATTTACCTTCTTGTGTTGCAGCTTGGACAGAGTGTCCTGAGGGAGACCATATAGACTTGGTCCCTTGTTGTGTGGGGTGGGGTTTCATTTTCCCTACTTCAGCTATGAGGGGTTTGCAGATCCAAACGCTCGTTCTTTCTACTTAAATTTCTACTCAATCTTGAAAACGTATCTATAATCCGTGCACAATGAGGTAATGTCTAGGAATTCCATGTATGTTTCAATGTATATATGAAAAAACCACAGTATTTGAGAACCATATGACACTCAGAATATTTGATACCTAATTTGGTGGGTAGGGTATGGAAAATATTGGTAAATTCTAGTACTTTCTAGTCCCTTTCTTGACGTAGGGTGGTCCATCTAGTGTATTGGTCCTAGTAGCTTCCAACAGGGTAGTACTGTTCTTTAATGGCATCCCAGAAGAAATCCCATGTAGGGGACACCACAAAAATATATAGATTCCTCCATGACCCTTTTTTCAAAGTAATTATCCCACCATTTTTTAACATGGGGAACGACCTTGAGGAGTGGAAAAGTGATCTTTTCCTTATCAGAAAAATTGTGGACCCAAAAATATCCTTCTAGCAGATTCAACCATTTATCTACAAAATCTGCATCTATCATTCCTTCAAATAATGGAATATAAAAATTTACTTGTACCTTGAAGGGGGTTGCATGGCTACTTGATGAATATGCTTCTCCCATAGGCAACTGTCGAAGGTGTTCGCACTCAAAATGTTCCCCTAAAATGTTAAGCTCCTTGACTGAATTTATGCTAAAATTATCAAATCCCTTTGCTCATTTTCCTATGTCATAACCTTTCAAGTCCTTCATCGAAGTGTCATGAGATTTATTTCTCAGTTTTTTCCTAGAAAGCCTATTAATTCTGGCCTATAACCTGCAAGACAAAAATAGTTTTTTTATTAGTTTTTCTAAAACCTTATTTTTTTTAGTTTTTTTATTTACAAAAAAAAAATAAAAAAAAAAATATAACTTTTAATTTTTTTTTACCGAAAGTGGTGTGTGCGCTTAATTGATCCAAACCTAAACCATACTTATACCTAAGTTACCATCCATATTCCAAATTCCACAAGCCACAATATCCAAGAAAACATACAACATAAACCTAATACTCAGCGCTAAGCCACGATACCATTCCATATAACTTATCAATTAACCTATGAACATTGGACTATATAAATTATTGAAACATACTTCTTTTTATGCATGTGGGAGAGGTCTCGAAAGGCAAAATGATAATATATACACAGTTGTCAAATGTTGAAATATATAGGATATTCAAAGATCAATGGATATTGAGTATTTCTGCTCCAAGTCCAGTTGATCACCAATGTTCATTCACTCATGCACAGGAGCACTAGACTCTATTTGTCAAAAGTAACGCTCAAATATGTTAAATAAAACTTCATCTAAACCTACAAATGTTATAAACTATTGACAACACAACGGTATAAGAATTGATAATCCTTTGATAGTTAATCGGAAATTATGCCAAATCTGTGCAAGTCAAAAGTCTCTCAAGAATATGAGGTGTCGATGCATCAAAGGGAAGGTCCATATAAACAACAATTGTTAAGCCTACTAAAACATGGCCAACTGGCAAAAGACAGATCCGAATTCTACAAGTGTTAAAGGGCATCCTAGTTTTCAAGATATAAATTTTAGGTGTCAAAATTGAATGATAGTAGCCAAGTGCAGATGTTTACTGAAGGTTTTAAATGCTTGCATGATTTTGGTTTGAAATTTTTTGAATCTCAGAACATTGATAATTTGACAGGTAAGAACATGAAAACCAAGTAAACGTATGAAACAATTAGCAAGAATTGAATCTTAAGCAAATAAATACCGGGGACACTCTCTTGATGTCCATGGAAAAAATGTGTGACATCCAGGCCAAGCTGCATACTCCTTATATTGTTCTTAGTGGTCAAATGAAAACATGGTGTTAAATAAAGAATATGGCTACTTTCTCTCTACTATTACATCTTTCTTCCAGGAAGCAAGAGGTTTTGAAAAGTGTGGAGCTCTCTTTTCAAGACATATTGAGTCAACTTGAAGCTTGGAAAATGTTAGAGTTGACCGGTGCAGATACTATGTGTGTTGGACTTATTCTAAAGTTGAAATACCTAGGGAGGGGAAGCATTTGGAAAATGAAGCTGTTATGCAACATATCATGGATTCACAATGGGTTTAATACCCAATATTGAAACAAGAGGAAAAACTAGCTATTGGAAATGCTGATACTATCCCAACATTGGTAGATTTAATCAAAATTGGTTCACCTCGAAACAAAGAAAATGTAGCTATTATCTGGCTTGCAATGTGGACAAGAAATACACAACATCTTTTTGCAGCCTGTGAATCTGGAGCTTATGAATCCTTGTCAAAATTGGCCCAGAATGGTATAGTCAGAACTCATAAGAAACAAAGTCTTTCTGTCTTCTTCTTTTGAACAAATTTGCTTTAAGGCTCTTGCTGGAAAATAAAGAGGGGAATTTAGTCTCGAATTAGGAGGAAGTGAATAATCATTTTTTTACATTGGAAACTCTAGTGTGGGATCTATTATGAATGAAATTACTTTTCACAGCAAGAGGTGCTTGCATATGTGAATAAATGCAGTTGATAATTCTAGCAGAAAATCATGCTACAAATTACTAGGAGAGGTTTCTTTCAAGGAAGGCAAAGAAGTTGTTGGGTGGATCACTCCAGTACCAGGAAGAATTGGACCGATGATTATTGAAATTTTTCTTATAAATACAGAAAATGATGCAAAGTGGGCTTGTGAAGAAGTTTCTAGAATTGAAGAAAATATAAAGAATAGACTGTATAAAGAGTTGGTATAACTAAACAACAATTTTATATAGTGTATGCTACAAACTCCTGTAGATGCCCAATTGTTTCATATTTGGTCAAATTTGACTATTTCTTCAACATTTTGTATGACGAGTCAAGCTTCAGGTTGTGAAGATGGTTCGAGAAGGCCTTGATCTTCTCCACGATGGATGGAGTGGCACTTGAAGCTAGTTTTAAATAAGGAGTCTTAGTCCTTAAAAATAGGATCTGCTATCCTATTCTCTTGAAAATACATTAGTTTATATTTTCTAGGTGGCTTTTAGATCCATCCTTTTAGGATCTATAACAAATATGTATTCTCTATATATATTTTAGTAATGGTAAGGAAGAAACGGGGGGGGGTGTTTCAGTCTTCGAGATCGAAGGTCAAATTTTGGTACTTCAAACAAGATTTATGTATTGAGATGTTATGAGTATATATCTGAATTTACATCTTCCTCATTGAGTTTTAATCAGACCTCCATGTTTTCTCTTTTTTATTGTATTTATGAATGGATTTGTAATTCAAAGTGTCTATTGTTCATTTAATGATTTTCAAAGGTCGTTCTTTCATTGTATTGATGGACTATATCACACATACAATTTCCTTCTATAATTAACCATTCATAGATGCTCAAAGCATATGTGAGTTTGTTAGTATAGTAGTGTTCTTCCTTCATTTTTAAAAATTATAATCATCTTGTTCATTCAGTGAGGCCTTTATTTGTTGGAATCTATTCATTATTAGCTTGACCGAGTGAGGTTTTATAGTTCATGGTTTGATCCACCTTGCAATTATTTCATTCAAATCATTTTATTGTGTTACCGAGCTTGTTCCCTTTACAGTTAGGGAGTGAATCTTGGAGTGATAACATAAATATCTGCACGAAGTTGTCCATCATTTCATTCCTTTGTCATGCAAGGGCTTCCTCGACCAACATTTTAATAGGATCTATTGATCCATAATATTTCTTTTCATCTCCTATGGGTTGTTTTTAGGCTCGACGCGGATGATCTAGTAATGGCTCGATTGGTTAGAGTCCCAACTTCTTGTACCCACACCTTGTCAGGGACATGCACAAAGAAAAATAAATGAAGAGAAGACCTCTTTGATACCGGTGATCTGGATTTAGGAGCATAGCAAACTAATTCACACACTGAATACAATAAACACAAAGATAGGAAGAATAGCATAAACATCTAGTGAACAATATCTTCTATTAAATAATGAAATAGGATGAAACTCTAAAACTACAGAACTAAAACTTGCTCGAATGGTGGTAGCTATATCTGAGGAGAGATGTGGCTACTACGCACATTTGTCTAAGAATAATGGATTACAATGAGGCTCCATAGGCCTTTTTATATTACTAATGAATTTAAAAACCCTAGACGTCCAAAAACCTAACCCTAGAAGGTGAAACGCCAAAAGTTATGTGGGCCCTATAGGTAAGCTAGTTTAATTTGGTACGTCAACTTCCTAGGGATGTAACTTTTTCATATGACCTCCATTTTAGGCATGTGATAACCCATTGGAAATATCTTTCAGAGAGATACACATTTTGCCATTAGAATCTGACTCCATCTACAGTCTAACTGTGGAGAATAAAAAAAACAATGTTTAGGGGCCTAAAACAAACCTGGAAGTACAACAAGATGTGTTGAAATGAAAAACTACAAAATAAGCCAGTTGGATTAGGCGAGAGGCCACCCGTATCCACCTGGAAAATGTGTGAGGCTTAAGACAAACCCATAAGTGTATAACTCACAATTATAAAGAAGTACAAAAAGACATGTTGAATAAAAAACGAGCATGAGGAGCCAGTTGGAATAGGTGGGTGGCCACAAATATCCAGCTGGATCAACCACTCATCCCTTTTTTAATTATTTTTTATCATATCATTCTTTACTTTATTATAGGTGAAGTCTCATATTGAAAACAATTTCTAGTTATCTAGTTAATGATTAAACTAGCTATCATAACTCCACAGAAAAGGAACTCTCGTTGTATTGTGAGAAATGTTGAACTTCATATTCACTAGGCTTTGGGCTCTTACTCGACCAAGTTACAAAGGTAACAATCTACTAGAAACCTATTTGTAGCTATACAAATTTCACTATTGCAATGTTTCCCTCCTATTCTCGGAGGTCATCTGAGTCCTTTGTTTCAAGAATTGACTAGTTAAACTAAAATGTTTGTCTAGTTTGATTATACAAAGAGTTAGTATGCTTTTTCTTTCCAAGATGACCTAGTTACTCGGGTTTGTGACTCTATAATTTAAATAAATGAAAACCTTGCATTGTTGTGGTTGACTCACGAAACTATTGTTCTCTCTACTTCCAAGTCATAATGGTTTGACTAGTATGGTCTCGTGACCTCCATAAATTTCATGCATATTCTTTCATTATAAAGAGTTTAAATAATATTTTTCTATAAACAAGAACCGTTATGTATTTATGATACCCATATGATATTTTCGATCTTCCCACTCTTGAAGAAAAGATATCATATTTTTTTTCTTTTCATATGAAGTATGTCCAGCTTGGAAAATAGAATGACAATATCTAACTAGGGTTTCTAGGTTATTCAAATAGTTTTGGTTTCAATACGTTAAGTTCCAAAGACCTAGAAATATAATCACCACGATAGATAGCAAGAAAAATATGGAAAATATCTTTTATTACTATCAAAACCCTTGGGGTAGGGAAACACCATACAATGGATCCTATTATGGAAGGGATTCCTCCTAATGAGCTTCAAATCACAATACAACATTTCTCTTCGTATCTCATTACATTGCTTGAACCCCTTTATATATTTCTACCATCACCTAAGAACATTCTACAGGAGGAATCTTCTAGATGTAGAACCTTCTAAGAATTCCTCCTACATTTATTATATCTAACTACCCATTTATTATGTCTAACTACCATAGTGGGAATTATTTAATACTAAAGTGGACCTAGTCCACCTTACATTGAATGGTCTCCACTATTATCACTATGGGCCCTATGCCCCCCCCACTACCTCTCTAGCTACCTAACATTCCATCCCCCTTATGAAATAATTGTACTCAACGCTTTATGTAAAACCATATACCAAGGTCCCATAGATAAGTGTGAACCATTGTGATGAAGTAGACTAGAGAACCAGGGTCCCATTGAGAAATCAAACCCTACATGTTGAAGTAGTCCATCTGCCATTGTAAATCAAGGTCCCATGTCCAAGTGCTCATGTGAACTCCACATAGAATATATCAACACCCAATAACCAACTGAAAATTATGCTCCCAATAATGAAACCTATCATGTGGATCCAAATAATAATATCCATCCACATAGTGGGAAAGGGTCAAAGATGAATATGGAAGGAACAATACCAATGTATAATATGCAGGCTGGACGTTGGTAATCATAACTAGCTCATGATGTGGGACATTGATTTTCTTTACAGAAGGTCGATTAGAATCATCAAATAATATATGGAAGTGGTTTTCATCCCATAAATGACAACTATCCATATACGAATCATTGCAATTGACCTCAAAATCATGCCAAGCATATATTTATTTATTATATCCATCCTTGATGTCTACCATAAGAAATCTCTTCTGCATGCTATCCAATGAATCTTGAATACTACGAAAACTATCAATGAGGCCATCTGTGAGGCCATCTACAAAGTCATGCAATGTTTCATACAATTGGGATTTGAATATCAAATATTTGAATACAAAATATGACAATGTTACCAAAGATATTTGAATACAATCACCACACAAGATATATGGAACAATATATAAAACCACCACTTTATTATATCAAAACCCTTGGGGTAGGGAAAAACCATACAATGGATCCTATTATGGAAGAGATCCCCTCCTATTCACTTGCCTCTTCGAGGGGGCTTCCTCCTAATAAGCTTTAGCTCACAATACAATATTTCTCTTCATATCCGATTACATTTCTTGAACCCATTTGTATAGTGCTACCATCACCTCAAAACATTATAGAGGAGGAATCTTCTAGAAGTAGAACCTTCTAAGAAGTCCTCCTACATTTATTATATCTAACTACCCATTTATTATATCCAACTACCATAGTGGCCATTATTTAATACTACAATGGACCTAGTCCACCTTACATTGAATGGTCTCCACTATTATCACTATGGGTCCTCTACTCCCCCAACTAGCTCTCTAGCTACCTAACATGCAAGTTATTTCATTATCCAATCTTTATTTTAAGAAATCAATACATAAAAATTGTTGTTACCATTAGCTCTAATTTCATAAAGACAAATGTTATCTTCNAGTGTCTATTGTTCATTTAATGATTTTCAAAGGTCGTTCTTTCATTGTATTGATGGACTATATCACACATACAATTTCCTTCTATAATTAACCATTCATAGATGCTCAAAGCATATGTGAGTTTGTTAGTATAGTAGTGTTCTTCCTTCATTTTTAAAAATTATAATCATCTTGTTCATTCAGTGAGGCCTTTATTTGTTGGAATCTATTCATTATTAGCTTGACCGAGTGAGGTTTTATAGTTCATGGTTTGATCCACCTTGCAATTATTTCATTCAAATCATTTTATTGTGTTACCGAGCTTGTTCCCTTTACAGTTAGGGAGTGAATCTTGGAGTGATAACATAAATATCTGCACGAAGTTGTCCATCATTTCATTCCTTTGTCATGCAAGGGCTTCCTCGACCAACATTTTAATAGGATCTATTGATCCATAATATTTCTTTTCATCTCCTATGGGTTGTTTTTAGGCTCGACGCGGATGATCTAGTAATGGCTCGATTGGTTAGAGTCCCAACTTCTTGTACCCACACCTTGTCAGGGACATGCACAAAGAAAAATAAATGAAGAGAAGACCTCTTTGATACCGGTGATCTGGATTTAGGAGCATAGCAAACTAATTCACACACTGAATACAATAAACACAAAGATAGGAAGAATAGCATAAACATCTAGTGAACAATATCTTCTATTAAATAATGAAATAGGATGAAACTCTAAAACTACAGAACTAAAACTTGCTCGAATGGTGGTAGCTATATCTGAGGAGAGATGTGGCTACTACGCACATTTGTCTAAGAATAATGGATTACAATGAGGCTCCATAGGCCTTTTTATATTACTAATGAATTTAAAAACCCTAGACGTCCAAAAACCTAACCCTAGAAGGTGAAACGCCAAAAGTTATGTGGGCCCTATAGGTAAGCTAGTTTAATTTGGTACGTCAACTTCCTAGGGATGTAACTTTTGCATATGACCTCCATTTTAGGCATGTGATAACCCATTAGAAATATCTTTCAGAGAGATACACATTTTGCCATTAGAATCTGACTCCATCTACAGTCTAACTGTGGAGAGTAAAAAAAACAATGTTTAGGGGCCTAAAACAAACCTGGAAGTACAACAAGATGTGTTGAAATGAAAAACTACAAAATAAGCTAGTTGGATTAGGCGAGAGGCCACCCGTATCCACCTGGAAAATGTGTGAGGCTTAAGACAACCCCATAAGTGTATAACTCACAATTATAAAGAAGTACAAAAAGACATGTTGAATAAAAAACGAGCACGAGGAGCCAGTTGGAATAGGTGGGTGGCCACAAATATCCACCTAGATCAACCACTCATCCCTTTTTTAATTATTTTTTATCATATCATTCTTTACTTTATTATAGGTGAAGTCTCATATTGAAAACAATTTCTAGTTATCTAGTTAATTATTAAACTAGCTATCATAACTCCAAAGAAAAGGAACTCTTGTTGTATTGTGAGAAATGTTGAACTTCATATTCACTGGGCTTTGGGCTCTTACTCGACCAAGTTACAAAGGTAAAAATGTACTAGACACCTATTTGTAGCTATACAAATTTCACTATTGCAATGTTTCCCTCCTATTCTCGGAGGTCATGTGAGTCCTTTGTTTCAAGAATTGACTAGTTAAACTAAAATGTTTGTCTAGTTTGATTATACAAAGAGTTGGTATGCTTTTTCTTTCCAAGATGACCTAGTTACTCGGGTTTGTGACTCTATAATTTAAATAAATGAAAACCTTTCATTGTTGTGGTTGACTCACGAAACTATTGTTCTTTCTACTTCCAAGTCATAATGGTTTGACTAGTATGGTCTCGTGACCTCCATAAATTTCATGCATATTCTTTCATTATAAAGAGTTGAAATAATATTTTTCTATAAACAAGAACTGTTATGTATTTATGATACCCATATGATATTTTCGATCTTCCCACTCTTGAAGAAAAGATATCATATTTTTTTTCTTTTCATATGAAGTATGTCCAGCTTGGAAAATAGAATGACAATATCTAACTAGGGTTTCTAGGTTATTCAAATAGTTTTGGTTTCAATACGTTAAGTTCCAAAGACCTAGAAATATAATCACCACGATAGATAGCAAGAAAAATATGGAAAATATCTTTTATTACTATCAAAACCCTTGGGGTAGGGAAACACCATACAATGGATCCTATTATGGAAGGGATTCCTCCTAATGAGCTTCAAATCACAATACAACATTTCTCTTCGTATCTCATTACATTGCTTGAACCCCTTTATATATTTCTACCATCACCTAAGAACATTCTACAGGAGGAATCTTCTAGATGTAGAACCTTCTAAGAATTCCTCCTACATTTATTATATCTAACTACCCATTTATTATGTCTAACTACCATAGTGGGAATTATTTAATACTAAAGTGGACCTAGTCCACCTTACATTGAATGGTCTCCACTATTATCACTATGGGCCCTATGCCCCCCCCACTACCTCTCTAGCTACCTAACATTCCATCCCCCTTATGAAATAATTGTACTCAACGCTTTATGTAAAACCATATACCAAGGTCCCATAGATAAGTGTGAACCATTGTGATGAAGTAGACTAGAGAACCAGGGTCCCATTGAGAAATCAAACCCTACATGTTGAAGTAGTCCATCTGCCATTGTAAATCAAGGTCCCATGTCCAAGTGCTCATGTGAACTCCACATAGAATATATCAACACCCAATAACCAACTGAAAATTATGCTCCCAATAATGAAACCTATCATGTGGATCCAAATAATAATATCCATCCACATAGTGGGAAAGGGTCAAAGATGAATATGGAAGGAACAATACCAATGTATAATATGCAGGCTGGACGTTGGTAATCATAACTAGCTCATGATGTGGGACATTGATTTTCTTTACAGAAGGTCGATTAGAATCATCAAATAATATATGGAAGTGGTTTTCATCCCATAAATGACAACTATCCATATACGAATCATTGCAATTGACCTCAAAATCATGCCAAGCATATATTTATTTATTATATCCATCCTTGATGTCTACCATAAGAAATCTCTTCTGCATGCTATCCAATGAATCTTGAATACTACGAAAACTATCAATGAGGCCATCTGTGAGGCCATCTACAAAGTCATGCAATGTTTCATACAATTGGGATTTGAATATCAAATATTTGAATACAAAATATGACAATGTTACCAAAGATATTTGAATACAATCACCACACAAGATATATGGAACAATATATAAAACCACCACTTTATTATATCAAAACCCTTGGGGTAGGGAAAAACCATACAATGGATCCTATTATGGAAGAGATCCCCTCCTATTCACTTGCCTCTTCGAGGGGGCTTCCTCCTAATAAGCTTTAGCTCACAATACAATATTTCTCTTCATATCCGATTACATTTCTTGAACCCATTTGTATAGTGCTACCATCACCTCAAAACATTATAGAGGAGGAATCTTCTAGAAGTAGAACCTTCTAAGAAGTCCTCCTACATTTATTATATCTAACTACCCATTTATTATATCCAACTACCATAGTGGCCATTATTTAATACTACAATGGACCTAGTCCACCTTACATTGAATGGTCTCCACTATTATCACTATGGGTCCTCTACTCCCCCAACTAGCTCTCTAGCTACCTAACATGCAAGTTATTTCATTATCCAATCTTTATTTTAAGAAATCAATACATAAAAATTGTTGTTACCATTAGCTCTAATTTCATAAAGACAAATGTTATCTTCNCAATCAGGTGATGGTGCTCAACCTTAATTTGTTGGAACCCTAGACACCTAGCAAGGTATTCAACTACCTATTCTATTACCACCATTATAGAGTCATTATGCTTGCTACTTTGGAAAGAACTTCAAAAGGCCCACAATATTGTGGTCACAACTTATAATTTTCCCCAATTTTAAATGAACTATTTATGATTTTCACTTTTAAGTAAACATGGTCTCCAACATTGAATTATGTTTGTCTCATTTTTAACTCTACAAAGTTATTCTTCCTATCATGTGCACTTTTCAGGTTCTATTTTTCTTTCTAAACAATCGTTTCCATTTCCTTTAGCATGTCTAATCCTAAAATGATTATATCAATTTGGTTTTCCCAACTCACAAGGGTTCAACACCTTCTGCCATAAAACAGTTGAAAATGAATCATTTTTAAAGAATATTGATAACCATTATTGTATGCAAAATCAACCAAATGAAGATAGTCTTCCCACTCTGCTGGGAAATCCATTACATACATCTGTAACATGTCCTCGACAATGAGATTAGTCCTCTCGATTTGACTGTCAGTGTAAGGATGATATGCAGTCCTAAAACTGAATTGAGTATCAAGACCTTTGAATAATATTTTCCATAAGTTGGAGGTTAACTTGGTATCCCTGTTTGAGATGATCGTTTTGGGTAAACGATGCATTTTGAAAATATCTTTCATGAAAATGTTTGCAATATTTATAGCCTTGTGAGTATATTTTACTGGAATAAAGTGTGCAACTTTTGTAAGTTTGTCTATTACCACCATTATAGAGTCATTATGCTTCCTAGATATAGTTAGTGCTATGATTAAATCCATACTTATTACTTCCCACTTCCATTATGGTATGGGTATGGGCTATAATAATCTAGTCAAGTAATGGTGCTCAACCTTACTTTGTTGGAACTCTAGACGCCTAGCAAGGTATTCAACTACCTATATTTTCATTCGAGGCCAAAAATATTCCTTCTTTAAAAATTTTATTGTCTTTTGTTAACCTGGATGGCATAAATAGGGTTTCTTATCTATTTCCATTTCTATTAGATTCTTCAATATGTGTTGTTTCGAACATAAATTCTATTTTTTTAGATGACTAAACCTGTATGAATGAAAATAAACTTTGAATCTTACTCAAATGAGTTATTATTTTGACATTTTCCTGTAATCCTCATATTTTTCTGCAACTGTGACAATTTTTTGTTTCAGATCAGATTGCACATTGTTGTTGAAAATTGCATTTAATTCTATACTAAGTTAATCTACTACTTTATTTTCCTTTCCTTTAACATGTTTTATTTCAAAATCATATTCTCTTAGGAAAGCTAATCATCTTGCTTTCCTTGCGTTCAGATTTGGTTGTTCAAATAAGTACTTAAGACTGATGTTGTGGGTTTTTAACAAAAACATTATACCCAATAGGTAATGCCACCACATGTTTAAAACATGTACAATAAAAAATAGTTCTATTTCATGAGTTGCATAGTTGGTTTCACGAGGTTTTAATTTTCATGACACATAAGAAACTACATAATCATCTTGTAACAATACAACTCCCAACTCTTCTAATGAACCATCTGTGCAGACCACAAAGTCCTATCTGGATCTACTATCTTCAGAATGGGGGATGTCATCGGTATTTTTTTTAACTTTTTGAAACTCTCTTGAAAATTCTCAATCCATTTGAATCTAATTCCGTTTTTCTATAAGGATGTTATTGGATAATCCAATTTTTGAAAACCCTTCATTGAACCTACGATAATATCTCGTGATACCCATAAAGGATTGGGCATTTGAGACATCCTTTGGTACCAATCATTCTACAATGGTTTTGACCTTTCTCAGGTCAATTGAGATTCCTTCTCCTGAAATAACATGTCCTAAATACTGCACTTTATATTGATAAAATTCACATTTACTAAAATTTATGTATAATTGATGTTCTCTAAGTGTTTATAAAACCAATATTAATTGTTCTTCATGTTATTATATGGTATTTGAATAAATCAATATGTCGTCAATGAATACAATCACAAACTTATCCAGATATTTCCTTAACACGTTGTTCATTAAGAACATAAATTTCGTAGGTGCATTAGTTAGAGAAAAGGGCACCACTACAAAAAGAAAATATCCACACCTAGTTTGAAAAGATGTTTTATGAATATCTTCATCTTTAATTCTTACATGATGGTATCATAAATGCAGGTATATATTTGAAAATATTTTATCCTCCCTGACTTGGTCAAAAAAGTCATCAATACAGGGTAACGAATAGTTATTTTTTATTGTCATCTTATTTAATTTCATGTAATCAATGCACAATGTAAATGTTCCATCTTTATTTTTAACAAACAAGATTGATGCTCCCCATGGAGATTCACTTGGTGTAATGTATAGTTTATCCATCAATTCCTGAAGCTACATTTTAAGTCTAATTAACTCAGGAATACTCATTCTCTAAGGTCCTTTGGATATCGGTGTAGACCGATGTACTAAATCTATGGTAAAATATGTCTCTTCTAGGAGGTAATCCTGAATTTTTTTTTCTCGAAAATACATACCAAAATTCTTGCAATATAGGATCTTCAGTTCACAAATTTTTAACCACTTCGTATTTTATGTCATTTTTATGTACAACATAAATATCAAATCCCTTGCTTTCATTTCTCTTCAACTACAAAGAAAAAATATTATTTATTGGCACTCCTCAAGGTATTCCTTTAATTGTTTTTCCTTCACCCAATTCATCTAAATAGTAAGAAAAAAAATTCGACAATTTACAACAACTGAATCTTTTTTCTAGCTAGTCCATGAATATGAGTAAATCATAGGAAACCCATGGTAATCTATTCAAATATACCTTAGTTTCCATACAATCCATAGTTATTATGCATTCTTTGACCAATGATACAACATTTCGTTTCGTCCCAGTAGCTAGTTGTACTAACCAAGATTACTCATGCTTAACCTTATTTAGTTAATAGTCTTCTACTATGGTAGGGGAAATATAACTCAAACTTGCACTAGGGTATATTAGAACAGATAGATGTTTTTCATTAATCATACATTCGATTTCTACCATGGTATACTATGATCATCTTGCCAATTCTCTAAGGCTACTTTAATGTTATGTGTACATATTTCCATGCCGTTAATTGTTGGGTATGCGTTATATTATTTTCCCGAGTAGTAGTGTCTACATTGCAGTAGGAACACATGGTAGTTTCAGGGGCTGAAAGCCCCCCATGTGGGGGTTCAAGGGAAGCACACCCGATAAAAAAAATTCCTCAGGAAATGTGTCACATTTTTTCCTCATTTTTCATGTTTCCTCGATTTTCATGTCCATTGTTGGGTGGTTTTTCGGCACATGGTTTTTTTTCGATGATATTCTATTTCCAGTTAAGCAATTAGGGTTATTGACTAATCGGGACCATTCGATTAGGGTTTTGAATGATGATGGATCATATATGTATATTGTATCATAAATAATGTATCACTATGAATGAATATAGAATATGTTGGTTTTCCCAGTTTGGGTTTCTAGGGGAAAAATCTCTGTGTAATATTTGTATTTTCCATTGTATATTTTCTATTCATTTACTGAAAATCTATTTGAAGTAAATGTTGTATAAGTTTAAAATCTACATTAACCGACATTGCTTCTTGAATGCTATGTATTGTCAAGTTTATCTTCTTATTTAAAGGACAATAATGTACAAATGGGGTTCTTTGGAACCCAAACATTATAATGGTGGTCTAGTTTTTTTGTTTACCAATTTTGTTGGTTTTCTACTATTCTAGATTGATACACTTTGTTGCTAACCATTGATTTGTTTCTCCTGACCAATGCACTATGTGACGGATGATGTGAATGTTTGAAATGTTTCTTCCTGGGATCAAAATTGTGGTCATTTTTCCTATTATACCATGTTTTTGTACTTTCAAACCTTTGTTTAAACCGAGTGTAACATAACTTGGTGTTACTTATTATTTCATCCATTGTTTTAGGATTAAGGAACACAATTTTATCCTTGTATTATTGAGACCAACAACTCATAAACCATTGAACCTTTTCCTTTTCCTCCATAAGGTAAGGTTCACACCTCATCAAATTAACAAACTTAGTAACAAAATCTTTGATTGTAATCTATCGTAGCTTGAGGTCATGAAATTCCTTGTCTTTTTCATCAAAATATCATTCTACTAAATATTTTTGTTTAAATTTATTTTCGAGTACTTTCCATTTTAGTTTGTTTCTCCTAATTTTGTTCATTATTTTAGTCTGTTTCCACCAGATGGCATCTTTACCATTCCATTTTTACACATCCATCCTAACTCTCAAATTTCCTTAATAATTATAAATCTGAAAATATTTTCCCATGTTCAGAAGATAAGCTTTTGTTCCTTCAGACTCACCATCAAAACTGGGTGGTTTGATATTTTTGGTTTCATGAGATAATTCATTTTTATGCCATTTGTTTTCTTGGTTTTGAGTGCCATCTTATGTAAAGTGTTGTTTTCCGAACTATCCTCACTAACTTCTTCAGTCAACAACTATGTTTTGTCACTAAACATTGATGATATTTTCATTTTTGAGATTTCTCATTGGAGAATCCCTTCTTAGCATTTTTGGAGGTTTTTCCAACATTCTTGTTATGTTTCGTTTCTTTGATGTTCTTAACTAGGATTTGTTTAAGCTGTTCATGTTCATTACTAGCCTTTAGTAATTTTTTATTACCTTCTTTGACGCTCTGTAATTCTTCCTTTATGCTACACACAAGTTCCAAAGGTACTAAATAGTTGTCTTGAGGTATTTAGGTTTTAATTCCACATACATATGTGGTCCACTTGGTATTTTTTTAATAGGTTCTTCATCCATAATGTGTCNAGAATATTTAACCATTTTTTGGGGCATCCCCATCTATCTAACCTTCAAATATGAGAATATAAAAATTAACCTGTACCTTAAAAGGGGAGGTTCTTTCAAAGTGTCATCTTGATGAAGACACCTCAGTTGTTATCGACATGCATTGAAGGATGTGAGAAACATTCTCCATCATTTTGTCTCTCTATCATGTGAGAGCCTACTCAATTAATAGATTAACAAAATCATCTGCTATGCGGTTTTTTTTTTCTTTCTCCATGGAGGGTTTCTTGGGAGTGTCAGAGAAATTTTCCTTAAGAGAGACAAGCTCAAGACCCAAATTTCTATACTCAGACCTTGTCGAGGACATGCACTGAAGAACGATCAAGAGTATCCTGCTCTAATACCATTGATTCAGATTATTTTCAGCATGAAATGAGAGAGGATATATAATAAATAAATGTACAAAGATATATCATATATCCAATAATATAACATATATTTATCATATATATAACCATAACACTGATATACTGTAATACACAATTTCTATTAATGAGCGGAATGTACAAGATTGTAAAAATACAAAGTGAAAGACTTGCTAGAATGGTGGAATCTTATCTCAGTGAAGAGTTGTGACGGATACTTGCATTCACAAGAAGATGATTACTATGAGGCTCTAAAGGATTTTTTTAACATAAAGAAAATACAAAACCCTAACCTCGGAAGATGAAAATCAAACAGTTTTGTGGACCTCGTTTTGGGTACTTTGGTGTATCAACTTCCCAGGGTCGTAACTTTAGCATGAGATCCTTGTTTGGGGTGCACAATTGCTCGTTGAAAAGGTATCATAGAGGATATTCATTTTGGGGTATCGATGAGAGCCTTTAGCTATCATTGAGTTGATCAATCATGAAAAAACTTCATTTACACCCTCAAAATGTCCTTGAAAGTTTAGGAACCAAAAAACTGTTAAAAATATTAAATTTCCAAGAAGATTGTTTTAGGCCAGTTGGAATAGGTGTGTGGACACTGATATCCATATGAATCATTCATTTTTGACTGCACATATTTTTCGTTTCATCGAGGATTGGTATGCAAATCAGTCGTCAACAACATCCACAACATCTACTACAACTTCTTCTTTTTTGTAAATGAGTGTGAGAATCTATATTACTGAAAAAAATTATAATACAAAAATGATACAAGGAATCCCAAGATCTAGCAAAACAGAAACCAAATATGGGGTCCTAGTGGAGAAATGTCTAATATAGCACAAGAAGCATGGACCACCACCATGGGAAACTGATCAAAACCTCTGCAATCCAGTTTGAAAAATGACAGCATAACGAAAAGAGAAAAAGCATAAGCATAGTGGGGTTTTCTCCTACACTGAGAAGCTTGACTAGGGTTGGTCCTGTGCTAGTCCAAGTTGATGGCATTCTCTTCATCTCCATCCTTCCTTGCCTCATTCTCCTCCCTCTACTCCACCAGGCGTATATTTCTGATGCACACTGGGGTTCCATTTCTGTCGGATAGAGTAATGTTTATATGGTGGACATAGCGTAGATAAAGATGGAATTTCCTTATCAGTTGCTCCATTTTTTCCTGTTGTCTTCACTAGTCCTCTGCAAGTCTTTTTACACTCACCTCCAGGTTGTTGAGGCAGTTCAAAATACCTGTCTGCACCTTCTTCTGGTCCTGGGTTTCTATCTTATTGGTCTCCTTCCGGTCCGCACACATCTTACCTATCAACATTTTTTTTCTCTAGTCTTTCTCCACCATCCTATGGTGGAGGGTTGTTCTGGGTTGTGTGGCTCCTGGGTCCCTTGTCTCCCCTGCTTCCTAAGTTAGTTTTGTCTAGGCTTTTCCCCTGCAAGCATTGTTGATTTCTCTCTCCCATATTTTGATGATCGTCTTTCCCTTTGTATCGACCTTCGTGAAGAATAACTCTTTTCTTCTCTGGCCACTTGTTGGATTCTTGTCATCCTTCGGGTGCTTGGCAGAGGTTTTGTCTCCTAGGGGCCTCTCTTGTTGCTGGTTTTCTTCATGCATACCAAATTCACTTGTTTATCGTATTTTTTACATTGGGTTCTTATCATGTTCCACTTCACCCCTTTTTGGTATGTAAGGTGGCCCCTATAATTTCTTTGCTCCTGTCTGTTTCTCTTTCTCTTATACCATCTTTTATGGAGCCAACCTATCTACGGTCCCATCCTTGCAATCATGGCCTTCTCATTAAGGTGGCCCTTCTTGTCTGTGTCCTCTATTCCAGAGCGTGTGCATTTGATGGACTTGCCATAATCCCTATGCCAATTCTTTGCCTTGTACACTGTACGCCATTCATTTCCCCGCCACATAATGGTACTTGGGTGAGGTGTACTCAGACTTGACCCTGGTGAACATTTTCATCCTTTGTCCTTTTCCCCCTACCGGTTATTTGTTCTTATTTTCCATGGGTAACTCCTTTACTTCTTTCTATTGATAGGACCATGGTGTCATGCCTTCACCTGATGTGTGATCTGTACCTACATTTGTAACCTTGTTTGATTGGTGGGATATCAGATTCTGCCTAGAACCTACGTTCCCTTCAATTCCTTTTGCACCTCCATTCTTTAAGTGATGTTCCATACTACTACTATTGTCATAGTCATTTGCCTGAAGTTGGGTGCAATCTGTTCGAAATTGACCTTGCAGGATGTTGCTTCGAGTTGTGTCCAGTTCGAGACCTTCATTATCCACCCCCTCATTCGCTATTATGTCCGCCAGTCCAATTGTTGACCTCCGAACCTAGCGCAAATCCACTGTGATCCCTGTCTGCAAGTGCACCTAAATTTTTTTAGTAGGTGTGCCAATCACCAGTCTCTCTGGATTTTGACCATTCTGGTACTGTTTTGGAATTTTCTTACTATGTTGATCGCCAATGCAGAATCTCCTTCTACTATGGAGTTTTTCATCCCCTCTTGACTTAAAATCTCTAGGCCAGTATCCAGGGCTCTGAATTCCATGGCATTGTTGGTTGAGTTTCCCATATTCCCAGTGTACAGCTGGATGATGTTTCCTTTACTTTCCCTGATTAATCCTCCCAAACCTGTTCACCCTGGGTTGCCTTTCGTCAACCCGTCAAAATTAAACTTGAGGGAGCCTAAAGATGGAAGCTTCCAGTTGCGATCACCTACTTGGAGTTGCAGTGATTATCTAAACTGATTGGGGTTGCAGTCACCGTTCGGTGGAAGGCCTCTAGGACTTGGGAATCCTGGTCAGTGGGTTGCGCTCTACCTACCTGGAAGTTGTGGCTCTGCACCGTATCTTCTGTCATGGATATTATTGATTCCTTGATATTCCCTTCAGGCCAACTTTGGTTTCTGAAAATGCATCGGTTCCTTTCCTTCCATATTGACCATATGATCATTTATGGGGTGAGCATCGAACAAAGGTTCACCTCTTCTTGTTCATTTTAGTTCTCTTTCTAGAGATTGATGGTTGCAACAATGTTACCTTGGATCATGTTGGAATGGAGGAAGATACTTACCGCCCAGTCCTAGAGTTTTGCAGTGTAGGCGCATTCATCAAGGAGATGGTTCATTGTTTATTCCTGGGCTTGACATAGATGACATATTGATGGCCCTATGAATCCCCTTTTCCTTAGGTTTTCCCAAGTTAGAATGCAGTTGCGAAGTATTAACCATTGGATTTTTTTTATCTTTGGTCATTGCGGGTTGTTCCATAGATTATCCCAATATTGCGATGGGTCTTCTTGGTCCAAATCTACTATATAGTCTTGAACTTCTTTCAAGTTGAATTCCCCACTATCATTTTGTCCCCACCTTAGATGGTCCTCTCCTTCCGTGAATGTTATTTTCTATCTTCCCTATTCCTCCTCCACCTCTTTTACTATTGTTACGGGTGGATCATTGTTCTGCAGAGTGATCTTGTCCCAGGTTCTCCATTTGTTGTGGTTTGTTTCCTATTTCCAGTATTGGTAGATGTTAATTTTACCTTGCACTATTAGCTCCTGTTGGAGTACCTCTCTTTCTAGGTTCTCCATTTTCGGTTCCTATTGCCAAGAATCCTCCCAAAATATGGATGTTCTATCATTCCTAATTTCCCAGAAGCTATGTCTGAATCCAGGATTTCTTGCACCAGGCTAGACTCCAAATGGTTGAACCTTCCCTGGTTCCTCTAAATAGGATTTTGTCTTGGTCGCGAATGTCTGGGGCATATTTTTCCTTCTATAGGTTTACCCAATGTGTAGTAGTTTCTTTTACCCAACGCCACTAGAGTTTCGCCCCGTAGGTGTTATTGGTCACTTGTGGGTCCTATAGCCTCATGCCTCCTTTCTCTTTGGCTTGCAGACTTTCTCCCAAGCCACCAGGGCCCATTTTTTATTTGATTTTGCACCTCTCCACAAGAAGTCCCTTTGGATGGCTCTTATTTTTTGTAGAATCCCCTATGGAGTTACAAAGACAGACATCATAAAGGTTGGGATTGATTGTAAAACATACTTGGTTAGGATCAATCTTCTGGCTAGATTAGCTGGGAATGTCTTCTGTTCAAATCCCAAAATGTTGGTCAAATTCCTTTCGAGAATTGGGTTGGTTTTGAAGAAGAAGATAATTGACTTGGAATGGTTGACATCAGCGCCCGAGGCTTCCCCAAAATCTTCTAGGATTCGTTTGTAGGATTTATCTTCCTTGACTGTGGGTATTCCATGGAGTAAGGTAAGGAAGTTTTTGAAGGGTTTGAGACCTATTATTTTCCCTGTTGTAGTTTCTCTCTTTATTCTTTGACTGAGGCCTTCCATCATCAGAATGAACAGGAAGGGGGACAATGGGTATCCTTGTCTGATACCTCTCATGGGCCAGAAAGGTTTGGCAAGGGCTCCATTGATTAGTAGTGAGTAGCTTGTTGTGGATACGAGACTGACAATCCAATTGATCCAGTGTTGGTTGAAACCAAAGGATTCCAAGGTCTCGACCATATAGTGCCAACTAATTTTGTCATAATCTTTTTCTATGTCCAGTTGTATTATCATTCCCCCTCTCTTCTGAACCTTCAAGGTGTGAATGATCTCGTGGGCCTGGATGATGTTGTTCATTATTTTTATTCCTTCCACAAAGCCTGCCTATTCCTGTGTGACCAATGTAGGTAGGAGTGGTTTTAGTCTATTTTATATGACGATGGATATTATCTTGTAAACCACATTGCATAGTGCCATAGTTTTGTACCGATCAAGGGTTTTGGATTCATATTCTTTGGGGATTGGTGTGATCATTGTGGAATTTAGTGATTTAAGGATGGAGGTTGACCTTCTAGAGTCTTCCAATACCTTATAAACTTCATGTTTGACAATTTCCCAAAAGGATTTGAAGAATTCCAATGTGAATCCATCTGGACCTGGGGATTTCCCATTGGGCATTTCCTGGAGCCCCTAGTCAACTTATTTCGTGGAAATAGGTTTGTTCAGGAAGATGTTTTGTTTCTTTGTGACCAAGCAAGCAATATGTTTGGTTATCCTTTGAATGGATTTCATTCTATCTTGGTTGGGTTCTTAGGATATCCCGTGGAAGTGTTTAACTAGAGCAGTTTCAATCTCCTGATGTGATTCGCGCTCAATTCCATCCTAGTCCTTGATCTTCGGTATTTTGTTGTGGGCTCTTCTAGCCATTGTTGTTCTATGGAAACACTTTGTGTTCCATTCTCCTTCCTTTAGCCATCAGATATAGGACTTCTAATGCTAGAGTGTTTCTTCCTACTACCATCGTGCCTCCCAATCTTGGGTCATCTGGATCTCTTCCTTTTTCCATTCCTCTATATAGCCTTCTAACATGCAGATTTCTTGGAGTTTTTTCATTTTTTCTTCTAAGTTGTTTTTCTCTTGGTTTATATTCCCAAAGGTATCCATGTTCCACTCTTTGAGATTATTTTTGATGTACTTAAGTTTCTTATAAAGTTGTAACATCCTGGTCCCTTTCTCCGGTTTCACCTCCCACCACCATTGTTTGATTCTTTCCTTGAAATTTGGGTGTTCAATCCATAATTTCTCAAATGTGAAGGGTTTGTTGTTTGGTGTTGTTTGGAAACCTGATTCCAGTTGCATTGGCTAATGATCACATCCCCCCCAGGGAAGGATGTTGCAATCTAAGGTTAGCCCCTGCATAATGATTGACTCTAATATAAGGAATCAGTCGAGTCTTGTTGCTACCTGAAAATGGTTCATTTGTTTATTATTCTAGGAGAACTGGCCATTCTTAATTTTGAGATCTACCATCTCTGCTATGTCTGTGAACTTTGAGAAATCATCTGCATCCCGATCCAATCTTCTTGTACCTCCTTTCTTCTTTGAAAGTGAGGTAATGATGTTGAAGTCCCCTGCCAGGATCCAATGGAGATTGGTGTATTGATATTTTATGTATTCTAGGTCTCAGATCATTCCTCTCTTTTCCTCTAACCCTTGGGGCCCATATACATTAGTGTATAAAATCTCCTCTATGTTTCCAATGATTTGCATGCGTACTGGTAGGGTGTGCCTGGTTGCTTCGACTGCTATTAGATTTAGAATTTGTGGGTTCCACATAGTGAGAATGTCGCATGCCATTTGGTGGTCTTTGATGGCTACTATCTTGTACTTGGGCCATTTTTGTTTACTAATTTCCTCCATTCTATCTGTAGTGTCTTTTATCTCTTGAATGAAACAAATATTTGGTTGTTCCTGATTTAGTTTAGTCCTAAGGATTCTTTTCTTTCTTGGGTTATTTAGGCCTCTTATATTCCAAGTTATGACCTTCATTTAAACACGTGAAGGGGAGTTGGGAAATAGTTTCTTGATCTTACCCGAATTTATCAGTAGCGCTCCTAGATCCTATAGGGCTACATTGTTTGATTTCCTACCTTTTTTCCTCCTCATTTGCTTGGGTGATAGTTGTAGTTGTCCCTCACCAACTTTCACTCCTAGGTGTCCTAACTCCCCATGTGTGTGTTTTTGTCCTCTGGGTTTGGCTTCCTCCTGTATGGGAAACATGTACTAGATGCGGTCAAGTTTCTCTATTGGTACATTGTCGAATCCTTGCCTTTTCCATTGCTCCAATATGTTTGGAAGGTCTATCCCTTCTCTTTCCACCAGGTCCCTGAGATCAAGGTCTTCTGTGCCTACTTCACTCGGGGTCATCTTTGTATCTCCCTCTGCATCTTCCATGGCAGTGCTTTCATATTTTATTTCTCCATCCATCGAGGTTGCGCAACTCCCCTGTGTCGTCTTGTTACTTGGACGGTCGATAGGCTCTTTTGTTGCTTGTTCTCTGACCTCTTGAGATTTTACCGAGTCACTTTCATCTTCTTCCCCTTTATTTGTTTGGTCCCTTCTGTCCATTTTATTCTAGCTCTCTTGGTTATTTCTTGCTAAGGTTTTATTCGGATTTTTATTTGCTCTGTTTCTTGGGTTCGGTGTTATAAACCCTTTCTCATCCTGCTATGTTTTTGGGTTTGTCGCTTCTTGATTTTTATTAAGAGGGAATTATCTGATCAGGTGGTCGTGTTCATGGCATATTCTGCATCTAAAGGGGATATGTTTGTAATCTATGTTTTGGATCCATTCCTCATCCCTGAATTCCTAACTTATGGCTTCTGGGAGTTCTCCAGAAACGTCCATCTCTATGCAGATTCCTACGTACAATGTGTGTCTTCCTTTTAGGGTGGCTTCTGAAGTCTTCACATATTTCCCCAGTTTTTTTCCTATTGCTTCAAAAGTGGATGGAAACCGTTAGTCTAAAGGTAATGAATAAAATCTCAGCCAGACCGATACCTTTTTGAACATCTCTTTTTCTAGGAAGAAGTTTTCTTTCTAGGGTTGCATGTACAGTCCAGCTGAGGCGTGGAAGTATGGACCTCCCTCAAAGACTCTATCCCTATCCTCCATATTCATGAATACTTCTATGAAGAAACCTTTCGAGCCTATGTGGAGCTCCACTTCTCCATTCTACTTCCAGTGATATTTGATCTAGTTGCGCAGAGTTCCCTCTGTGGGCCATAACCCCATGAAATTGCATATGAGTGCATCCGTCTTCATCTGGTCTCTGTATATTTGTGTTTGTGGGTCCTCTAATATCACCTTGGGTATAATTGTTGTTTTGGGCTTACACGGGTTGCGCCTTTCTGTCCCATTGGCCTTCGCGGTCTCTTTCACCTCACTCTGGGTTTCCTTAGCTTCTTCTCTCGTGCTCTCATTTTTGTCTTGGTTTCTTTCTTGTCATTTCCCTAGGTCTGATCTCGAGGTTCATGTTGTTGGTGCATTGGAAAATATGCCTCTTGGAACTTTCCCTTTGTCCACCACTACCTGTTTGTATGAGGGTGTCCCCTTACCTCCCCCTTTGGTGCTCATGCTTCTTTTTGTTGTGGCCAAACCTATCAAACCCTAGCTTGCCACGAC
>JZKD02S1806390.1:5836-16830 GCA_000966675.3 Picea glauca | reverse complement strand
TTGTATTTTCCTAATCCCTTCTTCAGTCTCTTCACAATTTTTTCACAAATTTATGTGTGTGTACTTCTTCTCATCATCAAATTTCTGATCCTTTCCTTTGTGGGGACATTTATTTGCAAAATGACCTATCCTACCACAGTTTAAACATTTGAAAGGTAGTTTACCTTTGTATTTTCCTAATCCCTTCTTCAGTCTCTTCACCAATTTTTCTTCAATTTCATTGGGATCAGAATCCTCATTCTTGTCTACCTTAAATGATGCTTCTATGGAGGTCGGTTTATCTTTAACTATTCTCATTTCATATGCAGTTAATTTTCCTAGAATTTGATCAAACTCCAATATTTTTAGATCATTTAGTTCTTCTATAGAAGAGACCTTCAGATTGAACCTATCTGGGAGAGATCTCAAGATTTTCTAAACTAAAGAAGGCTCCTCAATTGTTTCACCAAGTTCTTTCATTGCATTTACAATTTCTTCTACTCTTAGAAAGAATTTTCCAACAGTTTCATCTTCTTTCATCTTCAGTTGTTCAAACTGCATTATGTAGGTTTGAAGCTTGGCATCATTTACCTTATCATTACCTTCATAACTGTTAATGAGTTTGTCGCACATTTCTTTGGCAGTTCCTAGATGCATAACTTTTACGAATTTTTCTTCTGCAATCCCACTCAAGATAGAATTCATAGCCTTAGCATTGAACCTAAATTGTAGTTTGCCATCCTTATTAGCTAGTACAACTGGCTTTACATAACTAGTATCTACCACATCCCAAACATCTGCACCTAAAGCGATTGTGTAGGTTCTCATTCTAACTTTCCAGAAGGGAAAGTTTGTTCCATTGAACAGAGGGGCCTTATTGGTTTAATTTCCTTCATGGCTTGACATGTTTAAGCTCTACGATCTACCTTTAGATAAAAGGGGCCCGATCTGATACCAATTGTTGGACAACTAAGGGGGGGGCGGGGGTGAATCAATTTTTACAGTGCTTAAAAAATTATGCTTCTCTTAAATTCTTTACAAGACACTCAATGATGATCACAATAATGCATGGAAATAAGAAATGGCACATTCAACATCAGTCACATATATGAGATACACAAAGACAAATATTTCTCGAGGAAACCCATAAAGGGTAAAAACCTCTTCTTCTTTATATGATAAGTATTATTTACATTCTTTACATTATCATACATATGAGCACCAACTCATTGTGAGGATACAACCTCTATTTTTGCAAGATGCAACTTGTTGAGAGCACCAACTCTCTGTTTTATCTAGCACCCACTAGAAGGAAGCACCAAATCCCTGGTTTCTTTAGCATCAACTAGAAGGAAGAACCAACTCTCTAGTTTCTCTAGCACCAACTAGAAGGAAGCACCAACTCCCTGGTTTCTCTAGCACTAACTAGAAGGAAGCTACAACTCCCTGTGTTCAAGAACCCACTTGAACCTCTAAGGAAACCAGTCCTCCCTAGCACCTCCCTACCGCCCTATTTTATGAATATGTGTTACTAAAACTTATTACAATGATATCATTTTCAACAACAGCTTACTAGTCTCATCACTATTCTGCAAGATTTTGTTGATATGTCTACCTCACTGTCTTCCTGCATGCATCCATTTTACTTTATGTTCTTCTGCCTTCTGTGCTCTCTGCACCATTCCCATTCAATGCACCTTTTGTCTCTTGTCCATTTTATCTATTGCACTCCACCTCCTTCTTCACACATGCATCACTCTCAATAGAAACAACCCTTATCTCTTCTTTTCTCCACATTCTTATACCCCTTGTGCATCTTGTGCATACTCTCTATGCAATGGTTCCGCATGCTTAGCATGTCAAGTTCTCTGCCTCTTCATCATGGAACCTATTCAGCTACTCTATTTGTTAAACCCATCTATCCATCATCACTGGGTGTCATGATCAAATTCCTTCACATCACAGGCAGTTGATATTCTCCATCTTCTGTTGCAGTCGACCTCAACCTCTCTGTCGTAGTTAATGGATCCAACACTCTTCCAGCTATCAATTTCCTCCACGAACAGTCAGTGTTCCACTTGCATATCACTTAAGATTCTTCACCTCCTTTGTCAATCACCCTGAAGCGTCTTCGAGTTCTCTAGCAGAAACCATCAGTGGTTTCTGGTAGTTACATTGTGACATGCAACAATAGCACTCAGATTTGATTCAATTTCATCTACATCGTTGGATGACTTTCATTAGTCTTGCATTCATTTCGACATTTCTCTCTTCGACATTTTGGGATTTGTGTGATCAAGTGTCTTGACACTCCATGTCGCGATCCTCGAAATGAAGCTTGGTTTCTCTAGCTCTTTCCTCTATCTCTTGCCAATGTGACCAATGGTTGTGACCATATCCTTATTCAAAAACTGCATTTTGCAATTTCTTGTTTCGGCACTTCGACATTTCGATACTCTTGTGGTGAAGTGTTTCTTGACTCTTCATGTCGCGGTGCCCAAAACTCTGAAACAAAGCTTGTCTGTGAAATTTTGCGACTTCAGGTTTCACGATTTTAGGACTCCTCTGATGAAAAGTCTTTACTCTTCACTCCTCCTACTCCCAGTATCTGAAACTATGGTATGGAGTCTTTATCATTTCTCGACTTTGGATTTCATGACTTCGAGACTCCTTATGATGAGAGTCTTTGTCATTTCCATCTCCTGGTATCCAAAATCCCAGTATCTAGTACTCCAAGCGATGCACTTGTTTCAGGTTTTTGCATTTCAGCACTTCAGGACTCCTGATGATGTGAGTCTCTGACATATCCATCTCCTGGTAACTGAAATCTCGGTATCCAATACTCCAAGCGATGCACCTGTTTCAGGTTTTTTCATTTCGGCACTTCATGACTCCTGATGATGTCAGTCTCTGACATCTCCATCTCTCGGTAACCAATATCCCTATATCCAACACTCCAAGTGATGCACCTGTTTCAGGTTTTCTTAATTCGGCACTTCGGGACTCCTGATGATGTGAGTCTCTGACATCTCCATCTCTCAGTAACCGAAATCTCAGTAACCAACACTCCAAGTGATGTTCCTTTTTTCATGTTTCGATATTTCGCATTTCGATACTTCGGGACTCTTGATGACAAGAGTCCTTGACAGCCCTATCTCCTAGTATCTGAAACTCTGGTAGCCAAAACATAGAGCAATGTGCCTATTTCACAATTTCAAGGCTTTACATTTCACGACTTCGAGACTCCTGAGTTGGAGAGTCTCAATTCTTGACTTCTCCATCTCTCAGTAACAAAAACTCTGAAATGGAGTCTTTGTTGAGGTGATTTTTTGGAGTTTATCATTTCACCTTGCTCGTTTAAAGAGCGTGTAAGTTCTCCTAGATCCAGTGCCGGTCGGACCTCGGGCTCAAACCTAATGTTCATCATGAAATCTTCAATGAGATCCATCACTGCATACTCTAATCTTGTCAAGCTTTCTCTGCAGTGTCTTCCCAAAATACTTTTGGTGCCCACCTGGCACATCCTTCCTATACTCAAGCCATCATCGCTTTTGCACTTTCCATCAATGACAAGCATACACTGTCTGTAAAACATGCCATCAGAGATGTCTAGTAAATATGTTTCAGTTTGGAAGTGTATGTGTAGAGCCCCACGATATTTCATAACCAAATGTCACTCAGAGTATTTGATACCCATATTGGTGCACAAGTTATGGAAGTTATTAGTGAACTCTGTCACTTCTTGGCCCCTCTCTTGACGTAGCATGGTCCATCTCTTGTACAAGTCTTCATAGTTTCCAACAGAGTAATATTGTTCCTTGACTGCATCCACAAAAAAACCCTAAGTGGGCTCGACCCCATATATTCTAGACTCGTTTGTGGAAATTTTATGCCAATAAGTTTCCCACCAATGTTTGACATGGGGGAGAGCCTTAAGGAGTGCAAAGGTGATATTTTCGCTATCAGAAAAATTGTGAACAAATAAATAACCTTCAAGAATATTTAACCATTTTTTGGGGCATCCCCATCTATCTAACCTTCAAATATGAGAATATAAAAATTAACCTGTACCTTAAAAGGGGAGGTTCTTTCAAAGTGTCATCTTGATGAAGACACCTCAGTTGTTATCGACATGCATTGAAGGATGTGAGAAACATTCTCCATCATTTTGTCTCTCTATCATGTGAGAGCCTACTCAATTAATAGATTAACAAAATCATCTGCTATGCGGTTTTTTTTTTCTTTCTCCATGGAGGGTTTCTTGGGAGTGTCAGAGAAATTTTCCTTAAGAGAGACAAGCTCAAGACCCAAATTTCTATACTCAGACCTTGTCGAGGACATGCACTGAAGAACGATCAAGAGTATCCTGCTCTAATACCATTGATTCAGATTATTTTCAGCATGAAATGAGAGAGGATATATAATAAATAAATGTACAAAGATATATCATATATCCAATAATATAACATATATTTATCATATATATAACCATAACACTGATATACTGTAATACACAATTTCTATTAATGAGCGGAATGTACAAGATTGTAAAAATACAAAGTGAAAGACTTGCTAGAATGGTGGAATCTTATCTCAGTGAAGAGTTGTGACGGATACTTGCATTCACAAGAAGATGATTACTATGAGGCTCTAAAGGATTTTTTTAACATAAAGAAAATACAAAACCCTAACCTCGGAAGATGAAAATCAAACAGTTTTGTGGACCTCGTTTTGGGTACTTTGGTGTATCAACTTCCCAGGGTCGTAACTTTAGCATGAGATCCTTGTTTGGGGTGCACAATTGCTCGTTGAAAAGGTATCATAGAGGATATTCATTTTGGGGTATCGATGAGAGCCTTTAGCTATCATTGAGTTGATCAATCATGAAAAAACTTCATTTACACCCTCAAAATGTCCTTGAAAGTTTAGGAACCAAAAAACTGTTAAAAATATTAAATTTCCAAGAAGATTGTTTTAGGCCAGTTGGAATAGGTGTGTGGACACTGATATCCATATGAATCATTCATTTTTGACTGCACATATTTTTCGTTTCATCGAGGATTGGTATGCAAATCAGTCGTCAACAACATCCACAACATCTACTACAACTTCTTCTTTTTTGTAAATGAGTGTGAGAATCTATATTACTGAAAAAAATTATAATACAAAAATGATACAAGGAATCCCAAGATCTAGCAAAACAGAAACCAAATATGGGGTCCTAGTGGAGAAATGTCTAATATAGCACAAGAAGCATGGACCACCACCATGGGAAACTGATCAAAACCTCTGCAATCCAGTTTGAAAAATGACAGCATAACGAAAAGAGAAAAAGCATAAGCATAGTGGGGTTTTCTCCTACACTGAGAAGCTTGACTAGGGTTGGTCCTGTGCTAGTCCAAGTTGATGGCATTCTCTTCATCTCCATCCTTCCTTGCCTCATTCTCCTCCCTCTACTCCACCAGGCGTATATTTCTGATGCACACTGGGGTTCCATTTCTGTCGGATAGAGTAATGTTTATATGGTGGACATAGCGTAGATAAAGATGGAATTTCCTTATCAGTTGCTCCATTTTTTCCTGTTGTCTTCACTAGTCCTCTGCAAGTCTTTTTACACTCACCTCCAGGTTGTTGAGGCAGTTCAAAATACCTGTCTGCACCTTCTTCTGGTCCTGGGTTTCTATCTTATTGGTCTCCTTCCGGTCCGCACACATCTTACCTATCAACATTTTTTTTCTCTAGTCTTTCTCCACCATCCTATGGTGGAGGGTTGTTCTGGGTTGTGTGGCTCCTGGGTCCCTTGTCTCCCCTGCTTCCTAAGTTAGTTTTGTCTAGGCTTTTCCCCTGCAAGCATTGTTGATTTCTCTCTCCCATATTTTGATGATCGTCTTTCCCTTTGTATCGACCTTCGTGAAGAATAACTCTTTTCTTCTCTGGCCACTTGTTGGATTCTTGTCATCCTTCGGGTGCTTGGCAGAGGTTTTGTCTCCTAGGGGCCTCTCTTGTTGCTGGTTTTCTTCATGCATACCAAATTCACTTGTTTATCGTATTTTTTACATTGGGTTCTTATCATGTTCCACTTCACCCCTTTTTGGTATGTAAGGTGGCCCCTATAATTTCTTTGCTCCTGTCTGTTTCTCTTTCTCTTATACCATCTTTTATGGAGCCAACCTATCTACGGTCCCATCCTTGCAATCATGGCCTTCTCATTAAGGTGGCCCTTCTTGTCTGTGTCCTCTATTCCAGAGCGTGTGCATTTGATGGACTTGCCATAATCCCTATGCCAATTCTTTGCCTTGTACACTGTACGCCATTCATTTCCCCGCCACATAATGGTACTTGGGTGAGGTGTACTCAGACTTGACCCTGGTGAACATTTTCATCCTTTGTCCTTTTCCCCCTACCGGTTATTTGTTCTTATTTTCCATGGGTAACTCCTTTACTTCTTTCTATTGATAGGACCATGGTGTCATGCCTTCACCTGATGTGTGATCTGTACCTACATTTGTAACCTTGTTTGATTGGTGGGATATCAGATTCTGCCTAGAACCTACGTTCCCTTCAATTCCTTTTGCACCTCCATTCTTTAAGTGATGTTCCATACTACTACTATTGTCATAGTCATTTGCCTGAAGTTGGGTGCAATCTGTTCGAAATTGACCTTGCAGGATGTTGCTTCGAGTTGTGTCCAGTTCGAGACCTTCATTATCCACCCCCTCATTCGCTATTATGTCCGCCAGTCCAATTGTTGACCTCCGAACCTAGCGCAAATCCACTGTGATCCCTGTCTGCAAGTGCACCTAAATTTTTTTAGTAGGTGTGCCAATCACCAGTCTCTCTGGATTTTGACCATTCTGGTACTGTTTTGGAATTTTCTTACTATGTTGATCGCCAATGCAGAATCTCCTTCTACTATGGAGTTTTTCATCCCCTCTTGACTTAAAATCTCTAGGCCAGTATCCAGGGCTCTGAATTCCATGGCATTGTTGGTTGAGTTTCCCATATTCCCAGTGTACAGCTGGATGATGTTTCCTTTACTTTCCCTGATTAATCCTCCCAAACCTGTTCACCCTGGGTTGCCTTTCGTCAACCCGTCAAAATTAAACTTGAGGGAGCCTAAAGATGGAAGCTTCCAGTTGCGATCACCTACTTGGAGTTGCAGTGATTATCTAAACTGATTGGGGTTGCAGTCACCGTTCGGTGGAAGGCCTCTAGGACTTGGGAATCCTGGTCAGTGGGTTGCGCTCTACCTACCTGGAAGTTGTGGCTCTGCACCGTATCTTCTGTCATGGATATTATTGATTCCTTGATATTCCCTTCAGGCCAACTTTGGTTTCTGAAAATGCATCGGTTCCTTTCCTTCCATATTGACCATATGATCATTTATGGGGTGAGCATCGAACAAAGGTTCACCTCTTCTTGTTCATTTTAGTTCTCTTTCTAGAGATTGATGGTTGCAACAATGTTACCTTGGATCATGTTGGAATGGAGGAAGATACTTACCGCCCAGTCCTAGAGTTTTGCAGTGTAGGCGCATTCATCAAGGAGATGGTTCATTGTTTATTCCTGGGCTTGACATAGATGACATATTGATGGCCCTATGAATCCCCTTTTCCTTAGGTTTTCCCAAGTTAGAATGCAGTTGCGAAGTATTAACCATTGGATTTTTTTTATCTTTGGTCATTGCGGGTTGTTCCATAGATTATCCCAATATTGCGATGGGTCTTCTTGGTCCAAATCTACTATATAGTCTTGAACTTCTTTCAAGTTGAATTCCCCACTATCATTTTGTCCCCACCTTAGATGGTCCTCTCCTTCCGTGAATGTTATTTTCTATCTTCCCTATTCCTCCTCCACCTCTTTTACTATTGTTACGGGTGGATCATTGTTCTGCAGAGTGATCTTGTCCCAGGTTCTCCATTTGTTGTGGTTTGTTTCCTATTTCCAGTATTGGTAGATGTTAATTTTACCTTGCACTATTAGCTCCTGTTGGAGTACCTCTCTTTCTAGGTTCTCCATTTTCGGTTCCTATTGCCAAGAATCCTCCCAAAATATGGATGTTCTATCATTCCTAATTTCCCAGAAGCTATGTCTGAATCCAGGATTTCTTGCACCAGGCTAGACTCCAAATGGTTGAACCTTCCCTGGTTCCTCTAAATAGGATTTTGTCTTGGTCGCGAATGTCTGGGGCATATTTTTCCTTCTATAGGTTTACCCAATGTGTAGTAGTTTCTTTTACCCAACGCCACTAGAGTTTCGCCCCGTAGGTGTTATTGGTCACTTGTGGGTCCTATAGCCTCATGCCTCCTTTCTCTTTGGCTTGCAGACTTTCTCCCAAGCCACCAGGGCCCATTTTTTATTTGATTTTGCACCTCTCCACAAGAAGTCCCTTTGGATGGCTCTTATTTTTTGTAGAATCCCCTATGGAGTTACAAAGACAGACATCATAAAGGTTGGGATTGATTGTAAAACATACTTGGTTAGGATCAATCTTCTGGCTAGATTAGCTGGGAATGTCTTCTGTTCAAATCCCAAAATGTTGGTCAAATTCCTTTCGAGAATTGGGTTGGTTTTGAAGAAGAAGATAATTGACTTGGAATGGTTGACATCAGCGCCCGAGGCTTCCCCAAAATCTTCTAGGATTCGTTTGTAGGATTTATCTTCCTTGACTGTGGGTATTCCATGGAGTAAGGTAAGGAAGTTTTTGAAGGGTTTGAGACCTATTATTTTCCCTGTTGTAGTTTCTCTCTTTATTCTTTGACTGAGGCCTTCCATCATCAGAATGAACAGGAAGGGGGACAATGGGTATCCTTGTCTGATACCTCTCATGGGCCAGAAAGGTTTGGCAAGGGCTCCATTGATTAGTAGTGAGTAGCTTGTTGTGGATACGAGACTGACAATCCAATTGATCCAGTGTTGGTTGAAACCAAAGGATTCCAAGGTCTCGACCATATAGTGCCAACTAATTTTGTCATAATCTTTTTCTATGTCCAGTTGTATTATCATTCCCCCTCTCTTCTGAACCTTCAAGGTGTGAATGATCTCGTGGGCCTGGATGATGTTGTTCATTATTTTTATTCCTTCCACAAAGCCTGCCTATTCCTGTGTGACCAATGTAGGTAGGAGTGGTTTTAGTCTATTTTATATGACGATGGATATTATCTTGTAAACCACATTGCATAGTGCCATAGTTTTGTACCGATCAAGGGTTTTGGATTCATATTCTTTGGGGATTGGTGTGATCATTGTGGAATTTAGTGATTTAAGGATGGAGGTTGACCTTCTAGAGTCTTCCAATACCTTATAAACTTCATGTTTGACAATTTCCCAAAAGGATTTGAAGAATTCCAATGTGAATCCATCTGGACCTGGGGATTTCCCATTGGGCATTTCCTGGAGCCCCTAGTCAACTTATTTCGTGGAAATAGGTTTGTTCAGGAAGATGTTTTGTTTCTTTGTGACCAAGCAAGCAATATGTTTGGTTATCCTTTGAATGGATTTCATTCTATCTTGGTTGGGTTCTTAGGATATCCCGTGGAAGTGTTTAACTAGAGCAGTTTCAATCTCCTGATGTGATTCGCGCTCAATTCCATCCTAGTCCTTGATCTTCGGTATTTTGTTGTGGGCTCTTCTAGCCATTGTTGTTCTATGGAAACACTTTGTGTTCCATTCTCCTTCCTTTAGCCATCAGATATAGGACTTCTAATGCTAGAGTGTTTCTTCCTACTACCATCGTGCCTCCCAATCTTGGGTCATCTGGATCTCTTCCTTTTTCCATTCCTCTATATAGCCTTCTAACATGCAGATTTCTTGGAGTTTTTTCATTTTTTCTTCTAAGTTGTTTTTCTCTTGGTTTATATTCCCAAAGGTATCCATGTTCCACTCTTTGAGATTATTTTTGATGTACTTAAGTTTCTTATAAAGTTGTAACATCCTGGTCCCTTTCTCCGGTTTCACCTCCCACCACCATTGTTTGATTCTTTCCTTGAAATTTGGGTGTTCAATCCATAATTTCTCAAATGTGAAGGGTTTGTTGTTTGGTGTTGTTTGGAAACCTGATTCCAGTTGCATTGGCTAATGATCACATCCCCCCCAGGGAAGGATGTTGCAATCTAAGGTTAGCCCCTGCATAATGATTGACTCTAATATAAGGAATCAGTCGAGTCTTGTTGCTACCTGAAAATGGTTCATTTGTTTATTATTCTAGGAGAACTGGCCATTCTTAATTTTGAGATCTACCATCTCTGCTATGTCTGTGAACTTTGAGAAATCATCTGCATCCCGATCCAATCTTCTTGTACCTCCTTTCTTCTTTGAAAGTGAGGTAATGATGTTGAAGTCCCCTGCCAGGATCCAATGGAGATTGGTGTATTGATATTTTATGTATTCTAGGTCTCAGATCATTCCTCTCTTTTCCTCTAACCCTTGGGGCCCATATACATTAGTGTATAAAATCTCCTCTATGTTTCCAATGATTTGCATGCGTACTGGTAGGGTGTGCCTGGTTGCTTCGACTGCTATTAGATTTAGAATTTGTGGGTTCCACATAGTGAGAATGTCGCATGCCATTTGGTGGTCTTTGATGGCTACTATCTTGTACTTGGGCCATTTTTGTTTACTAATTTCCTCCATTCTATCTGTAGTGTCTTTTATCTCTTGAATGAAACAAATATTTGGTTGTTCCTGATTTAGTTTAGTCCTAAGGATTCTTTTCTTTCTTGGGTTATTTAGGCCTCTTATATTCCAAGTTATGACCTTCATTTAAACACGTGAAGGGGAGTTGGGAAATAGTTTCTTGATCTTACCCGAATTTATCAGTAGCGCTCCTAGATCCTATAGGGCTACATTGTTTGATTTCCTACCTTTTTTCCTCCTCATTTGCTTGGGTGATAGTTGTAGTTGTCCCTCACCAACTTTCACTCCTAGGTGTCCTAACTCCCCATGTGTGTGTTTTTGTCCTCTGGGTTTGGCTTCCTCCTGTATGGGAAACATGTACTAGATGCGGTCAAGTTTCT
>JZKD02S1806379.1:70912-83426 GCA_000966675.3 Picea glauca | reverse complement strand
TTATTTATACTCAGAACAACCTGCCACCACCAGGAGTGTGACTTGGATACTACATTCAAAGCTTCACATATAAACCTTCTTCTATTAGTCTACACTTGCATTCTTCTATCAGACACGATCTCAGATCAGTATGGGCTTTTTAGAAAAATCCATTAATAGGGGACCTTCGGTTGACAGTTTGCCCCCACGGACGGCTTTTCCATGCTTTCCATTTATGGGGTGAAATGAGGTTTCAACTAACTCCCCCCATTTCCATTAACTACTTGCATCGGGATCGGGATAGAGTTGGACACCCATGAATGCTCCAGGAGACGTTCACAACTCCTCCAAGTCAAGATCAGTGCCTAGAAACCACGCAGATCTTCTGATGAGACCAAGACGAGCACTTTCGGCCCTTATCACAAATCCTATCCATTGCTCCACATGACCTCGGGCCATGACCTTACGTATATCCCATATGACATTTTGGGATATTGCACTTTAGGAGTCTTCACTCCTCTTGATTTCAAATATTATAATGTTCGATACCGCAAAATGATCCATATAGATCAATGATCATATTTTATTTGAACTTGACATCCAAGATCATTTCCTTGAACAATGTTAGCCACCCATTTCTCGATAGGTGCTTTCCCTTGCTTTATGGCCCTTCTTCCATATGCTCATAGGCTGTGATTGTGGACCCAACTCTGAGGTGCATCGTGATTTTGTGTTTTGCAAACTCACATTGTGCTCCATGCTCAAATATCCAAGTTGTGAAATCAATATCTCTTGGATACAATGCCACATGTCCCCTTTGATTGGATGACCCATATGGATATCAACATTTCAGAACCTCGGGCCATTAACATTTCTCACTTGGGATTTTCCGAGCAAACTTTCTCCATGTTGATCCTGCGCCACATGTCCTTTTAAAATAGATGGCCCAGATCATTTTGCGACTTCAAATTTTACAAGTCCTCGTGACTTTGCCCTTTGGTTTCTCCATTCTGTGAGCCAGTGAAATGCTAATCTTATGCCACGTATCCTTTCCAAGATCAATGGCTAGGATGGCCTCACGATTTCAGAACTCTATATGACGCTATACTTTGCGTAACTCTATGATCCTGATCGCCTAATGGTCGTCGATCCAATCTACTTGATGGATATATATTGTTGAAAGTTGATCTTGCTCGCTCACTTTATTTGAGTCCATATCAGACCGCTCTAAGTGTTGCGCTTATGCTCATGGCTGTGGCTTCTGTAAATGAATACTTGGATGACTGACTGAGGGATCTAGAAGGAAAAAGGATCATTGACAAAGGTAAAGAGAGAGAAGTGATTGACCATAGAGAAAATAGAAAGGCTTAGGGACGACACCTCTCAGGCAGGAAAAATGAAGAAAAACTATAAGTCAAAAGGAAAAAACCTTATGGTTGGTCTGTAAGAGGAGGAAAGACAGGCAAAAATTAAAAACTTAGGAAAAAAACCCAAATTCGCAAGACTTTAACAAGTTTATGTGATAACATTTAGCTCCATGGGGGATGGCATGCTCCCTTGAAACTGTCAAGAAAAAGTAGCTCCAGTTCCTTTGCTTTGGGTCATGGAGTCTCATACTAAAACCAAAATAAACATAAAATAGGAGCAATATTTACAATGCTTGGACACTGCCTACAGCTTCAAACAAAAAAAAAAAATCAGGAAGTGACTATTTGTAGGGCCACCCAAAACTTCGTCACCCTCCAAATTCTACAACCGATAAGTGTTGTTTGGAAATGATTCAAAAATATTGAAGGGATCGATCCAAAGGGCTTCAAAGTTTCCATATTTGCCTTTGTCTTGCCTAGGCGCATCCCATTTGAGTACTAGATCTCCCAGCTGTAAATCCTCTTTTATCACCTTTCTGTCAAAGGATTTCTTCATCTTTTGTTGATGTTCATGTGCTTTGTCTAGTAGATGCTCCCTATCCTCGTGCAATTCGACCAGCTGATGAATTCTCCTAATCATGTTATCAGGTTCTTCCTAGAAGTCTTGGAATAAATTTTCCACTGGTAGGGCAAGATGAGAAGGAAAAACTGCTTCAGTCCCATATGAAAGCTGGAAAGGGGAGTTTCCCAGGGACCTCTTTATTTTCACCCTGTCAACCCACAAAGAAAACTTAAGCTTTGAATCCCATGCTTTCTTGTTGTCTTCTAACAGTCTTTTGATGATCTTTATCAGTCTTTTGTTAGAGGACTCTTCTAATCCATTGCCTTGCGGATAGTAATGTGTAGAGTGGATCAATGAAATTATGAACTGCTCACAAAACTTGATCAGTGGTTCATCTTTGAAGGATGCATCATTATTAGTGATGATTCTATTTGGACAACCAAAACTTACTATAATATCCTCCAAAAAACTAATGATCACCTTATTGGAAGCACTACTTGTGGGGACAACCTCTATCCACTTGGTAAAATAATATGTGGCAGTCAGGATCCACCTGTGATAACCACTTTGAAGAAGGATGAATTTCCCCAATAAAATCTATCCCCCAGTACTGAAAGGGTCCCGAAGCTACCACTGGATTCAATGGAAAAGACTTCAGCTGCTTCTTTCCAAAGAATTTTTGACACCTAACGCAAGCCCTGATCTTTTCACAAACATCAGTCAACAAGCTCGGCCAAAAATTTTCAGATTTGTGAATATTTTAGGCTGTGGCTCTTGAGAAATGATGTCCCCCACACAAATTGTCATGAAAATCAGACATGATATTTTGGGACTCTTGTGGCTTTAGACATCTCAAAAACACTCCNTGCATCGGGATCGGGATAGAGTTGGACACCCATGAATGCTCCAGGAGACGTTCACAACTCCTCCAAGTCAAGATCAGTGCCTAGAAACCACGCAGATCTTCTGATGAGACCAAGATGAGCACTTTCGGCCCTTATCACAAATCCTATCCATTGCTCCACATGACCTCGATCCATGACCTTACTCATATCCCATATGACATTTCAAGATATCACACTTTAGGAGTCTTCACTCCTCTTGATTTCAAATATTATGATGTTCGATCCCGCAAAATGATCCATATAGATCAACGATCAAATTTTATTTGAAATTGACATCCAAGATCATTTCCTTGAACAATCGTAGCCACCCATTTCTTGATAGGTTCTTTCCCTTGCTTTATGGCCCTGCTTCCATATGCCCGTAGGCTGTGATTGTGGACCCAACTCTGAGGTGCATCGTGATTTTGTGTTTTGCAAACTCACATTGTGCTCCATGCTCAAATCTCCAAGTTGTGAAATCAATATCTCTTGGATACAATGCCACATGTCCCCTTTGATTGGATGACCCATATGGATATCGACATTTCAGAACCTCGAGCCATCAACATTTCTCACTTGGGATTTTCCGAACCAACTTTCTCCATGTTGATACTGTGCCACATGTCCTTCTAAAATAGATGGCCTAGATCATTTTGCGACTTCACATTTTGCAAGTCCTCGCGACTCTGCCCTTTGGTTGCTCCATTCTGTGAGTCAGTGAAATGCTAATCTTATGCCACGTGTCCTTTCCAAGATCAATGACTAGGATGGCCTCACCATTTAAGAACTCTATATGATGCTATACTTTGTGTAACTCTATGATCCTGATCGCCCGATGGTCGTTGATCCAATCTGCTTGATGGATATCTATTGTTGAAAGTTGATCTTGCTCGCTCACTTTATTTGAGTCCATATCAGACCACTCTAAGTGTTACGCTTATGCTCATGGTTGTGGCTTCTGTAAATGAATACTTGGATGACTGAATGAGGGCTCTGGAAGGAAAAAGGATCATTGACAGAGGTAACAAGAGAGAAGTGATTGACCATAGAGAAAATAGAAAGGCTTAGGGACGACACCTCTCAAGTAGGAAAAATGAAGAAAAACTATAATTCAAAAGGAAAAAACCTTATGGTTGGTCTGTAAGAGGAGGAAAGACAGGAAAAAATTACAAACTTAGGAAAAAAACCCAAATTCGCAAGACTTTAACAAGTTTATGTGATAACATTTATCTCCATGGGGGATGGCATGCTCCCTCGAAACTCTCAAGAAAAAGTAGGTCCGGTTCCTTTGCTTTGGGTCATGGAGTCTCATACTAAAACCAAAATAAACATAAAATAGGAACAATATTTACAATGCTTGGACGCTGCCTGCAGCTTCAAACAAAAAAAAAAATCAGGAAGTGACTATTTGTAGGGCCACCCAAAACTTCGTCACCCTCCAAATTCTGCAACTGATAAGTGTTGTTTGGAAATGATTCAGAAATATTGAAGGGATCGATCCAAAGGGCTTCAAAGTTTCCATATTTTCCTTTTTCTTGCCTAGGTGCATCCCATTTGAGTACTAGATCTCCCAGTTGTAAATCCTCTTTTATCACCTTTCTGTCAAAGGATTTCTTCATCTTCTGTTGATGTTCATGTGCTTTGTCTAGTAGATGCTCCCTATCCTCGTGCAATTCAACCAGCTGATGAATTCTCCTAATCATGTTATCAGGCTCTTCCTAGCAGTCCTAGAATAAATTTTCCACTGGCAGGGCAAGATGAGAAGGAAAAACTGCTTCAGTCCCATATGAAAGATGGAGAGGGGAGTTTCCCAGGGACCTCTTTATTTTCACCCTGTCAACTCATAGAGAAAACTTAAGCTTTGAATCCCATGCTTTCTTGTTGTCTTCTAACAATCTTTTCATGATCTTTATCAGGCTTTTTTTAGAGGACTCTTCTAATCCATTGCCTTGCGGATAGTAATGTGTAGAGTGGATCAATGAAATTCTGAACTGCTCACAAAACTTGATCAGTGGTTCGTCTTTGAAGGATGCATCATTATGAGTGATGATTCTATTTGGACAACCAAAACTTACTATAATATCCTCCAGAAAACTAATGATCACCTTATGAGAAGCACTACTTGTGGGGACAACCTCTATCCACTTGGTAAAATAATATGTGGYAGTYAGGATCCACCTGTGCTAACCACTTGAAGCAAGATGAATTTCCCCAATAAAATCTAGGCCCCACTACTGAAAGGGTCCCAAAGCTACCACTGGATTCAATGGAAAAGACTTCAACTGCTTCTTTCCAAAGAATTTTTGACACCTAACGCAAGCCCTAATCTTTTTACAAGCATCAGTCAACATGCTCGACCAAAAATTTTCAGCTCTGCGAATATTTTAGGCTGTGGCTCTTGAGAAATGATGTCCCCCACACAAATTGTCATGAAAATCATACATGATATTTTGGGACTCTTGTGGCTTTAGACATCTCAAAAACACTCCTAGAGGATATTTCCAATATAAAATTTTATCAATGAGGAAATATCTAATCGCTTTGAGCTTTAAATATATTGCAATTNAGCTCCAGTTCCTTTGCTTTGGGTCATGGAGTCTCATACTAAAACCAAAATAAACATAAAATAGGAACAATATTTACAATGCTTGGACGCTGGCTGCAGCTTCAAACAAAAAAAAAAATCAGGAAGTGACTATTTGTAGGGCCACCCAAAACTTCGTCACCCTCCAAATTCTGCAACCGATAAGTGTTGTTTGGAAATGATTCATAAATATTGAAGGGATCTATCCAAAGGGCTTCAAAGTTTCCATATTTTCCTTTGTCTTGCCTAGGCGCATCCCATTTGAGTACTAGATCTCCCAGCTGTAAATCCTCTTTTATCACCTTTCTGTCAAAGGATTTCTTTATCTTCTGTTGGTGTTCATGTGCTTTGTCTAGTAGATGCTCCCTATCCGCGTGCAATTCGACCAGCTGATGAATTCTCCTAATCATGTTATCAGGATCTTCCTGGCAGTCCTGGAATAAATTTTCCACTGGCAGGGCAAGATGAGAAGGAAAAACTACTTCAGTCCCATATGAAAGCTGGAGAGGGGAGTTTCTCAGAGACCTCTTTATTTTCACCCTGTCAACCCATAGAGAAAACTTAAGCTTTGAATCCCATGCTTTCTTGTTGTCTTCTAACAGTCTTTTCATGATCTTTATTAGGATTTTGTTAGAGGACTCTTCTAATCCGTTGCCTTGCGGATAGTAATGTGTAGAGTGGATCAATGAAATTATGAACTGCTCACAAAACTTGATCAGTGGTTCGGCTTTGAAGGATGCATCATTATCAATGATGATTCTATTTGGACAACCAAAACTTACTATAATATCCTCCAGAAAACTAATGATCACCTTATGAGAAGCACTACTTGTGGGGACAACCTCTATCCACTTGGTAAAATAATATGTGGYAGTYAGGATCCACCTGTGCTAACCACTTGAAGCAAGATGAATTTCCCCAATAAAATCTAGGCCCCACTACTGAAAGGGTCCCAAAGCTACCACTGGATTCAATGGAAAAGACTTCAACTGCTTCTTTCCAAAGAATTTTTGACACCTAACGCAAGCCCTAATCTTTTTACAAGCATCAGTCAACATGCTCGACCAAAAATTTTCAGCTCTGCGAATATTTTAGGCTGTGGCTCTTGAGAAATGATGTCCCCCACACAAATTGTCATGAAAATCATACATGATATTTTGGGACTCTTGTGGCTTTAGACATCTCAAAAACACTCCTAGAGGATATTTCCAATATAAAATTTTATCAATGAGGAAATATCTAATCGCTTTGAGCTTTAAATATATTGCAATTNACTCCCCCCATTTCCATTAACTACTTGCATCGGGATCGGGATAGAGTTGGACACCCATGAATGCTCCAGGAGACGTTCACAACTCCTCCAAGTCAAGATCAGTGCCTAGAAACCATGCAGATCTTTTGATGAGACCAAGACGAGCACTTTTAGCCCTTATCAAAAATCCTATCCATTGCTCCACATGACCTCGAGCCATGACCTTACTCATATCCCATATGACATTTCAAGATATCGCACTTTAGGAGTCTTCACTCCTCTTGATTTCAAATATTATGATGTTCGATCCCGCAAAATGATCCATATAGATCAACGATCAGATTTTATTTGAAATTGACATCCAAGATCATTTCCTTGAACAATCGTAGCCACCCATTTCTTGATAGGTGCTTTCCCTTGCTTTATGGCCCTGCTTCCATATGCTCGTAGGCTGTGATTGTGGACCCAACTCTGAGGTGCATCGTGATTTTGTGTTTCGCAAACTCACATTGTGCTCCATGCTCAAATCTCCAAGTTTTGAAATCAATATCTCTTGGATACAATGCCACATGTCCCCTTTGATTGGATGACCCATATGCATATTGACATTTCAGAACCTCGAGCCATCAACATTTCTCACTTGGGATTTTCCGAACCAACTTTCTCCATGTTGATACTGTGCCACATGTCCTTCTAAAATAGATGGCCTATATCATTTTGCAAGTCCTCGTGACTCTGCCCTTTGGTTGCTCCATTATGTGAGTCAGTGAAATGCTAATCTTATTCCACGTGTCCTTTCCAAGATCAATGACTAGGATGGCCTCACCATTTCGGAACTCTATATGATGCTATACTTTGCGTAACTCTATGATCCTGATCGCCTGATGGTCGTTGATCCGATCTGCTTGATGGATATCTATTGTTGAAAGTTGATCTTGCTCGCTCACTTTATTTGAGTCCATATCAGACCGCTCTAAGTGTTACGCTTATGCTCATGGTTGTGGCTTCTGTAAATGAATACTTGGATGACTGAATGAGGGCTCTGGAAGGAAAAAGGATCATTGACAGAGGTAACGAGAGAGAAGTGATTGACCATAGAAAAAATAGAAAGGCTTAGGGATGACACCTCTTAGGTAGGAAAAATGAAGAAAAACTATAAGTCAAAAGGAAAAAACCTTATGGTTGGTCTGTAAGAGGAGGAAATACAGGAAAAAATTACAAACTTAGGAAAAAAACCCAAATTCGCAAGACTTTAACAAGTTTATGTGATAACATTTAGCTCCATGGGGGATGGCATGCTCCCTCGAAACTGTCAAGAAAAAGTAGCTCCAGTTCCTTTGCTTTGGGTCATGGAGTCTCATACTAAAACCAAAATAAACATAAAATAGGAACAATATTTACAATGCTTGGACGCTGCCTGCAGCTTCAAACAAAAAAAAAAATCAGGAAGTGACTATTTGTAGGGCCACCCAAAACTTCGTCACCCTCCAAATTCTGCAACCGATAAGTGTTGTTTGGAAATGATTCAGAAATATTGAAGGGATCGATCCAAAGGGCTTCAAAGTTTCCATATTTTTCTTTGTCTTGCCTAGGTGCATCCCATTTGAGTACTAGATCTCCCAGCTGTAAATCCTCTTTTATCACCTTTCTATCAAAGGATTTCTTCATCTTCTGTTGATGTTCATGTGCTTTGTCTAGTAGATGCTCCCTATCCTCGTGCAATTCGACTAGCTGATGAATTCTCCTAATCATGCTATCAGGCTCTTCCTGGCAGTCTTGGAACAAATTTTCCACTGGCAGGGCAAGATGAGAAGGAAAAACTGCTTCAGTCCCATATGAAAGCTGGAGAGGGGAGTTTCCCAGGGACCTCTTTATTTTCACCTTGTCAACCCATAGAGAATACTTAAGCTTTGAATCCCATGCTTTCTTGTTGTCTTCTAACAGTCTTTTCATGAGCTTTATCAGGCTTTTGTTAGAGGACTCTTCTAATCCATTTCCTTGCGGAGAGTAATGTGTAGAGTGGATCAATGAAATTCTGAACTGCTCACAAAACTTGATCAGTGGTTCGGCTTTGAAGGATGCATCATTATCAGTGATGATTCTATTTGGACAACCAAAACTTACTATAATATCCTCCAGAAAAATAATGATCACCTTATGAGAAGCACTACTTGTGGGGACAACCTCTATCCACTTGGTAAAATAATATGTGGCAGTCAGGATCCACCTGTGCTAACCACTTGAAGCAAGATGAATTTCCCCAATAAAATCTAGGCCCCACTACTGAAAGGGTCCCAATGATACCACTGGATTCAATGGAAAAGACTTCAACTACTTCTTTCCAAAGAATTTTTGACACCTAATGCAAGCCCTAATCTTTTTACAAACATCAGTCAACAGGCTCGACCAAAAATTTTCAGCTCTGCGAATATTTTAGGCTGTGGCTCTTGATAAATGATGTCCCCCACACAAATTGTCATGAAAATCATACATGATATTTTGGGACTCTTGTGGCTTTAGAAATCTCAAAAACACTCCTAGAGGATATTTCCAATATAAAATTTTATCAATGAGGAAATATCTAATCGCTTTGAGCTTTAAATATATTGCAATTATTTTCCCCATTGCATCTGGAGGNGTTAATCAGTCACTCATGAACTCTTTCAGTAACAAAGGAGAATAAGATGGATAATAAATTTGACTGTCATTAAGTAAGAAATCTCAGATTACAACACATAACCAAAGAACCAAATCTTCATTAAAAATTTACAATATGGAAGCTTTTCTCTACCATCGATGCTAACAAAATATCAAAACTGATTATTTATACTCAGAACAACCTGCCACCACCATGAGTGTGACTTGGATACTACATTCAAAGCTTCACATATAAACCTTCTTCTATTAGTCTACACTTGCATTCTTCTATCAAACACGATCTCAGATCAGTATGGGCTTTGTAGAAAAATCCATTAATAGGGGACCTTGGGTTGACAGTTTTCCCCCACGGATGGATTTTCCATGCTTTCCATTGATGGGGTTAAATGAGGTTTCAACTAACTCCCCCCATTTCCATTAACTACTTGCATCGGGATCAGGATAGATTTGGAAACCCATGAATGCTCCAGGAGACGTTCACAACTCCTCCAAGTCAAGATCGGTGCCTAGAAACCACGCAGATCTTATGATGAGACCAAGAAGAGCACTTTCGGCCCTTATCACAAATCCTATCCATTGCTCCACATGACCTCGGGCCATGACCTTACGCATATCCCATATGACATTTCGGGATATCGCACTTTAGGAGTCTTCACTCCTCTTGATTTCAAATATTATGATGTTCGATACCGCAAAATGATCCATATAGATCAATGATTATATTTTATTTGAACTTGACATCCAAGATCATTTCCTTGAACAATCTTAGCCACCCATTTCCCGATAGGTGCTTTCGCTTGCTTTATGGCCCTGCTTCCATATGCCCGTAGGCTGTGATTGTGGACCCAACTCTGAGGTGCATTGTGATTTTGTGTTTCACAAACTCACATTGTGCTCCATGCTCAAATCTCCAAGTTGTGAAATCAATATCTCTTGGATACAATGCCACATGTCCCCTTTGATTGGATGACCCATATGGATATCGACATTTCAGAACCTCGGGCCATTAACATTTCTCACTTGGGATTTTCTGAACCAACTTTCTCCATGTTGATCCTGCGCCACATGTCCTTCTAAAATAGATGGCCCAGATCATTTTGCGACTTCACATTTTGCAAGTCCTCGTGACTTCTCCCTTTGGTTGCTCCATTCTGTGAGTCAGTGAAATGCTAATCTTATGCCACGTATCCTTTCCAAGATCAATGGCTAGGATGGCCTCATAATTTCATAACTCTATATGACACTATACTTTGCGTAACTCTATGATCCTGATCGCCCGATGGTCGTCAATCCGATCTACTTGATGGATATCTATTGTTGAAAGTTGATCTTGCTCGCTCACTTTATTTGAGTCCATATCAGACCACTCTAAGTGTTGCACTTATGCTCATGGTTGTGGCTTCTGTAAATGAATACTTGGATGACTGACTGAGGGCTCTGGAAAGAAAAAGGATCATTGACATAGGTAAAGAGAGAGAAGTGATTGACCATAGAGAAAATAGAAAGGCTTAGGGATGACACCTCTCAGGCAGGAAAAATGAAGAAAAACTATAAGTCAAAAGGAAAAAACCTTATGGTTGGTCTGTAAGAGGAGGAAAGACAGGCAAAAATTAAAAACTTAGGAAAAAAACCCAAATTCGCAAGACTTTAACAAGTTTATGTGATAACATTTAGCTCCATGGGGGATGGCATGCTCCCTTGAAACTGTCAAGAAAAAGTAGCTCCAGTTCCTTTGCTTTGGGTCATGGAGTCTCATACTAAAACCAAAATAAACATAAAATAGGAACAATATTTACAATGCTTGGACGCTGCCTATAGCTTCAAACAAAAAAAAAAATCAGGAAGTGACTATTTGTAGGGCCACCCAAAACTTCGTCACCCTCCAAATTATGCAACTGATAAGTGTTGTTTGGAAATGATTCAGAAATATTGAAGGGATTGATCCAAAGGGCTTCAAAGTTTCCATCTTTGTGTTTGTCTTTCCTAGGCGCATCCCATTTGAGTACTAGATCTCCCAGTTGTAAATCCTCTTTTATCACCTTTCTGTCAAAGGATTTCTTCATCTTTTGTTGATGTTCATGTGCTTTGTCTAGTAGATGCTCCCTATCCTCGTGCAATTCGACCAGCTGATGAATTCTCCTAATCGTGTTATCAGGCTCTTCCTAGAAGTCTTGGAATAAATTTTCCACTAGCAGGGCAAGATGAGAAGGAAAAACTACTTCAGTCCCATATGAAATATGGAAAGGGGAGTTTCCCAGGGACCTCTTTATTTTCACCCTGTCAACCCACAGAGAAAACTTAAGCTTTGAATCCCATGCTTTCTTGTTGTCTTCTAACAGTCTTTTGATGATCTTTATCAGGCTTTTGTTAGAGGACTCTTCTAATCCATTGCCTTGCAAATAGTAATGTGTAGAGTGGATCAATGAAATTATGAACTGCTCACAAAACTTTATCAATGGTTCGGCTTTGAAGGATACATCATTATTAGTGATGATTCTATTTGGACAACCAAAAATTACTATAATATCCTCCAGAAAACTAATGATCACATTATGAGAAGAACTACTTGTGGGGACAACCTCTATCCACTTGGTAAAATAATATGTGGCAGTCAGGATCCACCTGTGCTAACCACTTGAAGCAGGATGAATTTCCCCAATAAAATCTAGGCCCCACTACTGAAAGGGTCCCGAAGCTACCACTGGATTCAATGGAAAAGACTTCAGCTGCTTCTTTCCAAAGAATTTTTGACACCTAACGCAAGCCCTGATATTTTCACAAACATCAGTCAACAAGCTCGACCAAAAATTTTCAGCTCTGTGAATATTTTAGGCTGTGGCTCTTGAGAAATGATGTCCCCCACACAAATTGTCATGAAAATCAGACATGATATTTTGGGACTCTTGTGGCTTTAGACATCTCAAAAACACTCCTAGAGGATATTTCCAATATAAAATTTTATCAATGAGGAAATATCTAATTTCTTTGAGCTTTAAATATATTGCCATTCTTTTCCCCATTTCATCTGGAGGTCACAACATTTGTAGAAAAAATATAATATCTTTGTACCAAGCACATTCTGTCAATGGGGGGCTGTCTTGAGGGATTTTATTAGACACTTTAGTCTACTGATTTTCTAAGCAAGCATTGATGAAGTTAACCTCCAAATATTTACAATTAGATTCAACCAACAACTTGGCTAAACCTTGGCCTTTAAATATCTTGGTG
>JZKD02S1806379.1:10142-24253 GCA_000966675.3 Picea glauca | reverse complement strand
GAAGTCTGAGGTCTCGGCGAGATAAAGGACTATTGAAAAGTCAACTCACGTGCGCATCAGCATTTCAGTGCATCGGGTATTGGGAGTTGGAAAAAATAAGTGTTTGATATAGTGATTTATGAATTCATGATAGGATAAATCGCGATAGGAGAAGGGTGAGGTCAGCAGTCACTCATATCGGCGCTCGGGGACTCGCAATATTCACACCCGACCACTAGCCTTTGGACTCGTCAAGTCGTGAGTTTCGATTACCCGATAAGTAGAAGGAGGGAAGTCAGGAGAAAGAATCTATGGGTAGATATTTCCCGATAGGTAAATAGAAGAGCTTGGAAGTTCTTCGGGTCGAGAAGAAGAAGAAGATCCTGTGAGCGGACGTGCCCTGGGTGGCGTGCCCTCCGTCAAGTGGTATCAGAGCTTAGAAAAGCTTCTTTTCTTTCTGTAGCAGAGGACAAGGAGAATTCACCATGCCGCCAAGGAGAAGGGGTAGACAATCGCCTAATCCAGAGGAGGAAAGGGAATTGTCCAGAGAAAGAGGTAGGCAAGTGCAGAATTTAGACATGGAGAGAGAAATACGAAATCTTTGTGCCAGGATGGAGGACATGGAGACATCAAAACGATGCAAAGATGATGTAGGAGATACTAGTGAATCTGAAGATGAAGAGGATGTTGGACACAAAGGAGAAGAAATCCCAGTGGAAGATGCAGTGGGTGAACATTTACTTAAAGCTTTTGCAAGAATGAGTACAAAGGTAAATATGGACATTCCAGTTTATGAGGGAAATCTGGATGCGGAAGAGCTATTAGATTGGATTAGAGCTCTAGACACTTACTTCGATTATGAAGATATCGAAGAGGATAAGAAGGTCAGGCATGCCTTCACGATATTAAAAGGACATGAAACCTTATGGTGGGATGAACTGCAAGATGATAGGAATTGCCAAGGCAAGTAGAAGATTAAGAGCTGGGACAGGATGATTGCAAAGATGAAGGAAAAATTCATTCCCAGGGACTATCAAATTTCTTTGTTTAGAAGGATGCAGAACCTGAGACAGAAGTTGATGACAGTAAAGGAGTATACTGAGGAATTTTACAGGTTGAATATCAGCGCAGGTCATCGCAAAAGCAATGACGAAAAGGTGTCCAGGTATATGAATGGCCTGAGCTATGAAATTTAGGATGAAATAAATATGGCAACCATCCAAATGGTGGAGGATGCCTATCAAATGGATTTGAAAGCTGAAGAGAAGTTGATTTGTAAGAAAGGTCAGCGAGGTAGAGGCAGGAGTCATCCCAAAGACAAATCGGTTTCCCAAGATAAATACCAGAAGCCCAAGGATGACTGGAAGAAACCTCAAAGTCAGACAGAGAGAGGTGGAAGTTCACAGCGAGGGCAATATGATGAGAAAAGAGAACAACATATTGAGAAAAGAGGAGGATATGATGATAATAATATATTTCCTCATACCAGAGGTAGAGGAAGAGGAAGAGGTGGAGTAATCACATGCTTCACATGTGGAAAAAATGGACACAAGTCATTCGAGTGTCCAGAGAAAAAGAAAGAAACTGGAGAGACTCACATCGTCGAGGCACAGAGGCAAGATGTTGAGGTAGAATACGCTGAAGGCAGAAGGTCGTTGGTGATGCGGAAGGTCCTTTTGATGCCAGAGAAGGAGATGGAGAATTCAACGCAGAGGAATAGTCTTTTTAGGACTGCTTGCAAGACCAAGGATAGAGTCTGCAAGGTCATCGTGGATAGTGGAAGCACCAATAATCTCGTTTCAACCCAGATGGTAGAAAAGTTGTAGCTGGAGACAACTGATCATCCAAGTCCATACAAAGTTTCATGGCTACAGAAGGGACATCAAGTAAATGTCACTAAACAATGCTTAGTTGACATTAAGATAGGGGGATATAACGATAAGATTTTATGTGATTTTATTCCTATGGATGTCTGTCTTTTATTGCTGGGCAGACCATGGCAATATGATAGAAATGTAATTCATGATGGGAGGATGAATACATATACCCTGGAGAGGAATGGGAGAAMTCATATGTTGTATCCAATTGAAGATAAAGAGGTGAAGCCGGGGGAAAACAACACAGTACTTCTCATGAGTGGGAAGGAACTTCTTACAGAAGTTAAGAAGAAGGAGGATCCACAATTCTTTGTGGTCAGAAAACTGAGAATTGTTCTGACTAGTACAAGGGTGGATGATTTTCTAGAATAAGTCCAGGAACTGCTGGAAGAGTTCGCTGATATTGTAGTGGACGAATTACCTCGTTTGTTGCCACCAATGAGGAGCGTGAGTCATCATATAGACCTCATACCAGGAGATAGTTTACCAAAAAAAGCAACGTACAGATTGACACCATAGAAAAATGAGGAGGTCAAGAAGCAGGTCCATAAGTTGTTGGACAAGGGATTGGTCAGAGAAATATTGAGTCCATGAGTTGTTCCGACAGTACTCAGTCTGAAGAAAGATGGAGGCTGAAGGATGTGCACTGATTCAAGAACCATTAATAAGATAACTATCAGGTATAGATTCCCATTGCCAAGGATGGATGATTTGATGGATTTCTTGAGTGGAGCAAATTTTTTTTCAAAGATAGATTTGAAGAGTGGATATCATCAGATTCGTATGAGAGAACGTGATGAATGGAAAACAACATTCAAGACAAACGAAGGTTTGTATGAATGGGTAGTCATGTCGTTTAGCTTGACAAATGCACTGAGTACCTTTATGAGGTTGATGAATGAAGTCCTGAAGGAGTTCATCGGGAAATTTCTCATCATGTATCTGGATGACATATTGATTTTCAGCAAGACAAAGGCTGAGCATTTGAAGCATTTGGCTATTGTGATGAAGAGATTACAGCAAGAGAAGCTACTGATAAACATGAAGAAGTACTCATTCATGAAGACAAAACTCATTTATTTGGGGTTTGTTATATATTCAAATGAATTGAGGATGGATCCAAATAAGGTGGAGGTAATCAAGAATTGGCCATCACCAAGGAACGTATTTGAGGTGAGGAGTTTTCACGGTTTGGCTAGTTTCTACCGGAAATTCATCAGAAATTTCAGTGGGATTAGTGCAACAATGATGGACACAGTGAAGAAAAGACAAAAATCTTTTCACTGGACTGAAGAGGTGTAGAAAAGTTTCAATTTGTTGAAATGGAAGATTATAGAACAACCAATTCTGGTGTTGCCAGATTTTGATAAGACATTTCAGGTAAAATGTGATGCAAGCGGGTTTACCATTGGAGCNCTCGGCGAGATAAAGGACTATTGAAAAGTCAACTCACGTGCGCATCAGCATTTCAGTGCATCGGGTATTGGGAGTTGGAAAAAATAAGTGTTTGATATAGTGAGTTGTGAATTCACGATAGGATAAATCGCGATAGGAGAAGGGTGAGGTCAGCAGTGACTCATATCAGCGCTCGGGGACTCGCAAGATTCACACCCGACCACTAGCCTTTGGACTCGTCAAGTCGTGAGTTTCGATTACCCGATAAGTAGAAGGAGGGAAGTCAGGAGAAAGAATCTATGGGTAGATATTTCCCGATAGGTAAATAGAAGAGCTTGGAAGTTCTTCGGGTCGAGAAGAAGAAGAAGATCCTGTGAGCGGACGTGCCCTGGGTGGCGTGCCCTCCGTCAAGTGGTATCAGAGCTTAGAAAAGCTTCTTTTCTTTCTATAGCAAAGGACAAGGAGAATTCACCATGCCGCCAAGGAGAAGGGGTAGACAATCGCCTAATCCAGAGGAGGAAAGGGAATTGTCCAGAGAAAGAGGTAGGCAAGTGCAGAATCTAGACATGGAGAGAGAAATACGAAATCTTCGTGCCAGAATGGAGGACATGGAGACATCACAACGATGCAAAGATGATGTAGGAGATACTAGTGAATCCGAATATGAAGAGGATGTTGGACACAAAGGAGAAGAAATCCCAGCAGAAGATGCAGTGGGTGAACATTTACTTAAAGCTTTTGCAAGAATGAGTACAAAGGTAAATATGGACATTCCAGTTTATGAGGGAAATCTGGATGCGAAAGAGCTATTAGATTGGATTAGAGCTCTAGACACTTACTTCGATTATGAAGATATCGAAGAGGATAAGAAGGTCAGGCATGTCGTCATGATATTAAAAGGACATGAAACCTTATGGTGGGATGAACTGCAAGATGATAGGAATTGCCAAGGCAAGTAGAAGATTAAGAGCTGGGACAGGATGATTGCAAAGATGAAGGCAAAATTCATTCCCAGGGACTATCAAATTTCTCTGTTTAGAAGGATACAGAACCTGAGACAGAAGCTGATGACAGTAAAGGAGTATACTGAGGAATTTTACAAGTTGAATATCAGCGCAGGTCATCGCAAAAGCAATGACGAAAAGGTGTCTAGGTATATGAATGGCCTGAGCTATGAAATTTAGGATGAAATAAATATGGAAACCATCCAAATGGTGGAGGATGCCTATCAAATGGATTTGAAAGCTGAAGAGAAGTTGATCTGTAAGAAAGGTCAGCGAGGTAGAGGCAGGAGTCATCCCAAAGACAAATCGGTTGCCCAAGATAAATACCAGAAGCCCAAGGATGACTGGAAGAAACCTCAGAGTCAGACAGAGAGAGGTGGAAGTTCACAGCGAGGGCAATATGCTGAGAAAAGAGAACAACATATTGAGCAAAGAGGAGGATATGATGATAATAATATATTTCCTCATACCAGAGGTAGAGGAAGAGGAAGAGGTGGAGTAATCACATGCTTCACATGTGGAAAAAATGGACACAAGTCATTCGAGTGTCCAGAGAAAAAGAAAGAAACTGGAGAGACTCACATCGCCGAGGCACAGAGGCAAGATGTTGAGGTAGAATACGCTGAAGGCAGAAGATCGTTGGTGATGCGGAAGGTCCTTTTGATGCCAGAGAAGGAGATGGAGAATTCAACGCAGAGGAATAGTCTTTTTAGGACTGCTTGCAAGACCAAGGATAGAGTCTACAAGGTCATCGTGGATAGTGGAAGCACCAATAATCTCGTTTCAACCCAGATGGTAGAAAAGTTGGAGCTGGAGACAACTGATCATCCAAGTCCATACAAAGTTTCATGGCTACAGAAGAGACATCAAGTAAATGTCACTAAACAGTGCTTAGTTGACATTAAGATAGGGGGATATAACGATAAGATTTTATGTGATTTTATTCCTATGGATGTCTGTCTTTTATTGCTGGGCAGACCATGGCAATATGATAGAAATGTAATTCATGATGGGAGGATGAATACATATACCCTGGAGAGGAATGGGAGAAATCATATGTTGTATCCAATTGAAGATAAAGAGGTGAAGCCGGGGGAAAACAACACAGTACTTCTCATGAGTGGGAAGGAACTTCTTACAGAAGTTAAGAAGAAGGAGGATCCACAATTCTTTGTGGTCAGAAAACTGGGAATTGTTCTGACTAGTACAAGGGTGGATGATTTTCTAGAAGAAGTCCAGGAACTGCTGGAAGAGTTCGCTGATATTGTAGTAGACGAATTACCTCGTTCGTTGCCACCAATGAGGAGCGTGAGTCACCATATAGACCTCATACCAGGAGCTAGTTTACCAAAAAAAGTAGCGTACAGATTGACACCATAGGAGAATGAGGAGGTCAAGAAGCAGGTCCATAAGTTGTTGGACAAGGGATTGGTCAGAGAAATATTGAGTCCATGAGTTGTTCCGACAGTACTCAGTCTGAAGAAAGATGGAGGCTGGAGGATGTGCATTGATTCAAGAGCCATTAATAAGATAACTATCAGGTATAGATTCCCATTGCCAAGGATGGATGATTTGATGGATTTCTTGAGTGGAGAATTTTTTTTTTCAAAGATAGATTTGAAGAGTGGATATCATCAGATTCGTATGAGAGAACGTGATGAATGGAAAACAACATTCAAGACAAATGAAGGTTTGTATGAATGGGTAGTCATGTCGTTTGGCTTGACAAATGCACTGAGTACCTTTATGAGGTTGATGAATGAAGTCCTGAAGGAGTTCATCGGGAAATTTCTCATCATGTATCTGGATGACATATTGATTTTCAGCAAGACAAAGGCTGAGCATTTGAAGCATTTGGCTATTGTGATGAAGAGATTACAGCAAGAGAAGCTACTGATAAACATGAAGAAGTACTCATTCATGAAGACAAAACTCATTTATTTGGGGTTTGTTATATATTCAAATGAATTGAGGATGGATCCAAATAAGGTGGAGGTAATCAAGAATTGGCCATCACCAAGGAACGTATTTGAGGTGAGGAGTTTTCACGGTTTGGCTAGTTTCTACCGGAAATTCATCAGAAATTTCAGTGGGATTAGTGCAACAATGATGGACACAGTGAAGAAAAGACAAAAATCTTTTCACTGGACTGAAGAGGTGTAGAAAAGTTTCAATTTGTTGAAATGGAAGATTATAGAACAACCAATTCTGGTGTTGCCAGATTTTGATAAGACATTTCAGGTAAAATGTGATGCAAGCGGGTTTACCATTGGAGCGGTCTTGAGCCAGGAAGATAGGCCGATTGCATATTTCAGTGAGAAGATGAATGAGGAAAAAGAAAAGTACTCCACGTATGATAAAGAATTTTATGCCAACATACATGCATTAAAGAAATGGAGGCACTATTTGATTCCAAAGGAATTTGTGTTATATAGTGATAACCATGTATTACAATTTGTGACTCAATAGGAAAAGTTGAATCAGAGGCATGTTAAATGGGTAGAATACATGCAAAATTTTACATTTGTAATTAAACATATTTCGGGTACTGCTAACAAAGTTGTTGATGCTTTGAGCAGGAAGTGTTTGTTGTTGCAGGAGTCCAAATTCAGGACGTTAGGCTTTGATGATATTAAGGACATGTATGTAGATGATTCAGACTTTAAGGAAGCGTATGAAGCCACTGAGAATCCAGTTCTCAGAGACAGAGGCCAATGGATAGAGTATGTGATCCAGGACAAATTGTTGTTCAAAGGAAATCAACTGTGTATTTCGAATTGCTCCATGAGGGAAAACTTGTTGAAAGAGAAGCACAGTGGTGGATTAGCAGGACATTTTGGCCATTATAAGACATTCACAAAGTTGAACGAATCATACTTTTGGCCAGGGATGAGGTCAGAAGTCAAGAATTTTGTTGACAGGTGCAGGATTTTCCATCATTCAAAGGGAAGAAAGCAGAATGCAGGATTTTATCAGCCATTGCCCATACCAGACAAGCCGTGGGATGAAATTAGCATGGATTTTGTATTGGGATTGCCAAGGACCCAAAGAGGTGTTGATTCCATCTTTGTGGTAGTGGATAGGTTTTCCAAGATGGCACATTTTATCCCATGCCAGAAGACCAGTGATGCAACTCACATCGCAAATATGTTCTTCAAGGAGGTCGTTCGACTTCATGGATTGTCGAAAAGCATAGTTTCGGAAAGAGACACAAAATTCATAGAACATTTCTGGAGGACATTATGGAATAAGATAGGAACTAATTTGATGTTTAGTTCTTCTTATAATCCTCAGACGGATGGACAAACAGAAGTGGTCAACAGGAGTCTAGGAGACTTGTTGAGGAGCTTGGTGACAGAGCACCATAGCAACTGGGATAGCATATTGCCGCAAGTAGAGTTCGTATACAATGATTCAGTAAATAGGAGCACAGGCCGAAGTCCATTTCATATTGTATATGGAATGAAACCGAGAGGATTTTCTGAATTGAGGGACTCAAAACAGATTGCGACTAGCAGCGCTAGTGTAGAAGAATTCACTGAAGCGATGAAAGAACTTCACACCAGGGTGAAGGAGGGACTATTGAAATCAAGCCAGGAGTACAAGCATAGATCTGATCAGCATAGAAGACAACTTCAGTTTGAAGTTGGTGATCTAGTCCTGACGCATTTGAGGAAAGAAAGGTTTCTGAGGGGTACATATAATAAACTAAAAATGAATAAAATTGGACCATGCAAGGTCTTGAAGAAAATGGGACATAATGCTTATGAAATTGAGTTACCGGATGGGATCGGAATATCTTCGATATTTAATGTTTCAATTTTATATCCATATAAAGATGATGAAGCAGGAGCAGAAAGTGATGATCAACCAGAGGTCCAGTGGTAGAAGAAGATGCCAGTTGCAGAGAAGCCACAAATGGAACAGATACTGAATAAACGAGTGGGTAAGAAAACCAGAAGGAAGGAATATTTTGAATATTTAGTTAAGTGGAAGGGCCATCCAGTTGAAGATGTCAGCTGGGAGACTGAAGTAGAGATACGGAAGCATGGACATACCGTACAGGAGCTCATGGATAGGAGCCCATGCAAATTTTCAAGTGAGGGAGTATGATGCAGGAGCATCTCCCGAGACAAGCGAGTCAACACAGAAGACAAAGGATAGTTGGGCACACGCCAACACCAATTTTTAAATTTTCCCTTGAAGTTGATGTGTTAAGCATAAATGAGATCATTTAATTTAGGCACCTTGGTAAAATGTAATCAGACCTCNAGAAAAGTTTCAATTTGTTGAAATGGAAGATTATAGAACAACCAATTCTGGTGTTGCCAGATTTTGATAAGACATTTCAGGTAAAATGTGATGCAAGCGGGTTTACCATTGGAGCGGTCTTGAGCCAGGAAGATAGGCCGATTGCATATTTCAGTGAGAAGATGAATGAGGAAAAAGAAAAGTACTCCACGTATGATAAAGAATTTTATGCCAACATACATGCATTAAAGAAATGGAGGCACTATTTGATTCCAAAGGAATTTGTGTTATATAGTGATAACCATGCATTACAATTTGTGACTCAATAGGAAAAGTTGAATCATAGGCATGTTAAATGGGTAGAATGCATGCAAAATTTTACATTAGTAATTAAACATATTTCGGGTACTGCTAACAAAGTTGTTGATGCTTTGAGCAAGAAGTGTTTGTTGTTGCAGGAGTCCAAATTCAGGACGTTAGGCTTTGATGATCTTAAGGACATGTATGTAGATGATTCATACTTTAAGGAAGCGTATGAAGCCACTGAGAATACAGTTCTCAGAGACAGAGGCCAATGGATAGAGTATGTGATCCATGACATATTGTTGTTCAAAGGAAATCAACTGTGTATTTCGAATTGCTCCATGAGGGAGAACTTGTTGAAAGAGAAGCACAGTGGTGGATTAGCAGGACATTTTGGCCATGATAAGACATTCACAAAGTTGAACGAATCATACTTTTGGCCAGGGATGAGGTTAGAAGTCAAGAAGTTTGTTGACAGGTGCAGGATTTGCCAGCATTCAAAGGGAAGAAAGCAGAATGCAGGATTTTATCAGCCATTGCCCATACCAGACAAGCTGTGGGATGAAATTAGCATGGATTTTGTATTGGGATTGCCAAGGACCCAAAGAGGTGTTGATTCCATATTTGTGGTAGTGGATAGGTTTTCCAAGATGGCACATTTTATCCCATGCCAGAAGACCAGTGATGCAACTCACATCGCAAATCTGTTCTTCAAGGAGGTCGTTCGACTTCATGGATTTCCGAAAAGCATAGTTTCAGAAAGAGACACAAAATTCATAGAACATTTCTGGAGGACATTATGGAATAAGATAGGAACTAATTTGATGTTTAGTTCTGCTTATAATCCTCAGACGGATGGACAAACAGAAGTGGTCAACAGGAGTCTAGGAGACTTGTTGAGGAGCTTGGTGACAGAGCACCATAGCAACTTGGATAGCATATTGCCGCAAGTAGAGTTCGTATACCATGATTCAGTAAATAGGAGCACAGGCCGAAGTCCATTTCATATTGTATATGGAATGAAACCGAGAGGAGTTTCTGAATTGAGGGACTCAAAACATATTGCGACTAGCAGCGCTAGTGTAGAAGAATTCACTGAAGCGATGAAAGAACTTCACACCAGGGTGAAGGAGGGACTATTGAAATCAAGCCAGGAGTACAAGCATAGATCTGATCAGCATAGAAGACAACTTCAGTTTGAAGTTGGTGATCTAGTCCTGACGCATTTGAGGAAAGAAAGGTTTCTGAGGGGTACATATAATAAACTAAAAATGAATAAAATTGGACCATGCAAGGTCTTGAAGAAAATGGGACATAATGCTTATGAAATTGAGTTACCGGATGGGATCGGAATATCTTCGATATTTAATGTTTCAATTTTATATCCATATAAAGATGATGAAGCAGGAGCAGAAAGTGATGATCAACCAGAGGTCCAGTGGTAGAAGAAGATGCCAGTTGCAGAGAAGCCACAAATGGAACAGATACTGAATAAACGAGTGGGTAAGAAAACCAGAAGGAAGGAATATTTTGAATATTTAGTTAAGTGGAAGGGCCATCCAGTTGAAGATGTCAGCTGGGAGACTGAAGTAGAGATACGGAAGCATGGACATACCGTACAGGAGCTCATGGATAGGAGCCCATGCAAATTTTCAAGTGAGGGAGTATGATGCAGGAGCATCTCCCGAGACAAGCGAGTCAACACAGAAGACAAAGGATAGTTGGGCACACGCCAACACCAATTTTTAAATTTTCCCTTGAAGTTGATGTGTTAAGCATAAATGAGATCATTTAATTTAGGCACCTTGGTAAAATGTAATCAGACCTCRAGCCATACGCTCTCATCTGAGATAGACAGAGGCATTTATAGTAGTGGATGCAGGTAGATAGAATTGAATTMWTAGATTAGACAGTTTTAGAAGAAAGAGGGAAACGRGATATAGACACCCTCATTGTATCATTGTAACATTAACAKGAAGAKTTAGAAGAATCTAGAGCATAGGAGAGAAGCAGAGAACTGTAGAAGAACACCCATGTACAGATCTTGAATTAAATAGAAGAAGTTGATTCAGATTCATGGTTGTTGTKTTATTCTCTGTGTATGTGTGTTGAATGCTAGGCTTATGAKTATTTACTTCTTGTTAAGCATTTTCTATTACGCTGTGAGTATGATTTCTTGTGTCTCAGATTGAAATCTGAGAAGAAGTGGAATGAGTTACAATTATTTCTCTACTTGAGCAAGGATTCCTGCAAGGAGTGCAGTTGAAGTCATCCGCAAGGAGTGCATTGATAGAAGGCTCAGATAGTTAACTCTTGTTCTCATACACCTAGGAGTGAGATTGGGTTATATGAGCCATGCAAGGACTACGTAGGCTAAGGAGAGTCTCATTCATGACACTGAGTGAAGTATTGAAGGACTGCCACTATGGGCATGCCCACAGTCAAAAGAAGCTCGAACAGTTGAAGTGTTCGTAGGTTTGCCGCAAGGAGTGTGTGCAAAGAACCTTGTTGAGGCTGAATTAATTTAGAAAATATCAGGAAGGATAGGCCTCTGATTCGCTGAAGATCAGCATAGATAAGTGCAACTTGAAGTTGCAAGAAACGTCACAGGTTGGCGAAGCGGTGAAGGAGTCTCATGGAGAGGCACTTATTCATTTCGCAGAATCCTCAAAAGGAGGATGGACAGACAAAATATTTGGAGGAGATCTCACAAAGTTTTGAGAACCGTTATATCTTTCTAATGTGTGAGTTAGTTACAGCGCAAGTGTGGAGAGTTTCTAAGCTTAGGAGGGGCAGTACCATTGGTCCAAGTCAATCAGGGTCGTTGGATTATTCATTAGATCACCTATCGAGACCTCGTGAGAAAAGTGTCCAAGGTTTGGTAGCGAAAGTCATGATATTACGATAAACAAGATCTCGACTACTCTGAGAATAGTGTGGGTCCATAGGAGTTTGAAAGTGGACAGGTGGCACATCGCATCTCAGGAGCTCGTAAGTGGAAGAGCTGAGAATTTGATGTCAAGATTCGTGAAGGTGTGAGGTCACAAAGTGGCGAACTGGTGAGAGGATTGGGAGCCGTCCATCTGAGAAGGATAGGTGGCAGATATCGAGAGATCTCACGAACTCGAGAGTTCGCAGAGTGAAAGCCCACGTATTGGGTACTCCAAGTCACGAAGCGACGAAGTGGCAAGAGGATTAGGAGCCGTCCATCTGAGGGGGACAGGTGGTAGAGATCAAGAGATCTCGTGAAATTGGGAGTTCGCAGGGTGAGCGCCCAAGTATTGGGTACCCCAAGTCACGAAGACGTGAGGAGAAAGAAGAAGAATAGTCGTTGGATCTGGATCATGGGAGAACCATTGGATCTACACATGGGATCGTGTATCGGGGTCTCACAAGAAAAGACTCGAGGATTTGGCCATGGAGATCGCGATATTGCGATAAGCAATATCCCGACCGTTGGAGGACAGTGTGAGCCATAGCGAAGCCGACGAGTGGAGTACAGGTGGCATGAAGCCATCAGGATCTTGCCGTGAGAAGTTATGAAATATTGGTGTTAGGATTCACGATCCCGCGAAGTCTGAGGTCTCAGGGAGATAAAGGACTGTTGAAAAGTCAACTCACGTGCGCATCGGCATTTTGGTGCATCGAGTATTGGGAGTTGGAAAAAATAAGTGTTTGATATAGCGAGTTGCGAAGTCGCGATAGGATAAATCGTGATAGGAGAAGGGTGAGGTCAGCAATGAATCATATCAACGCTCGGGGACTCACAAGATTCACATATGACCATTATCCTTTGGACTCGCAAAGCTGCGAGTCCTGATTTCCCGATAAGTAGAAGGAGGGAAGTCGTGAGAAAGAATCTGTGGGTAGATATTTCCCGATAGGGAAATAGAAGAGCCTGGAAGTTCTTCGGGCTGAGAAGAAGAAGAAGATCCTGTGAGCGTATGTGCCCTGGGTGGCACGCCCTATGTCAAAGCCTCTTCAAAGGATTTCCTTAACTTCTTGGCTTACAATTTTCCTTTTGATTTGCAGCGTTCCCATTCTTTCAACAAAATATTACCTCGGGTCTGTTCCAAAACGGAAAACTTATAACTTTTTCCTGATTCCCTGTTTGTTGTAGCTATTACAGCCTCTTGAAATGAGACCCGAGATTCTCCAACTTCTCTCTCTCTAACAGATAAGTTTTCTAATACTTGATCAATAAGTAGACAATTGTCCTGAATCATCTCTCCCTTGGCAAATAAACTTCTCTGGGTTGCAGAAACCCTGCTCCAAATATCCATAGCCTGGGACTGGAATATCCTGATATTTATAACTTGGTTTTTGGTGAACTCTAATCTAACCTGTAGCTACCCTATCAAGTCTCTTTGTTGGCCTACCTGTATTTGACTAGTCTAAGCTACCAACACTGCTTTTTTGAGCTTAGCTTTGAGCAGCTCAATTTCGTTTTTATCGACCATCCTTGCTTGTTCTATTCATGTGCTTGCCTGCTCTTTAGTAGCTTCTTCTGTTGTGTCTAGTTTAGCTTCTAAGGTTTTGATAAAGCAATTTTTTTGCTTTAGCAGATTTTTCAAAACCCCGAATGAAAATTGGTTTGCCGTAGCATATGCCCCTAATGTTCTGACTATTTCTGTCATGAATTCTTCCTTCTTCATATCTTTCCCATCGGTCAACACCTTGAACTTCTTGGTCGTTGATCCCTCTTCTTGATAGAATTCTCTTTTTACCACATCTTTTCTTTTTTTATCAAAAAAGAACTCATTTGGTGGAAGCTCTTCCATCCTTATAGGTCTCAATTCCTCATTGAAAATCCACCCTGCATCTATGTTCCCCTTAGTTGACTATAAGGGAGTAATGGAGGTGATGGGATCTCTGATTTTATTAGATGATTGGCCTGGAGTGGAAACTGGATTCTACTTTTTCGGAGGATCAAGAGTTTTCATTTCTGGTTTAGAACTCCTAGTTTGCTCTCCCCTAACCTGGTGTTTTTCCTGTCTGGGTGTTGTATCTTTGGATACTTCGGCTTCTTTTTGCTGCACCTCTATTGTTATTGGATTCTCACCCCGCAATACTGGGGGAAGACAACTCCGTTGATGTTCATGGAATTTTAAAACATCGGCCCTCTCTTCGGGTGCCAGGGCTTGTATCCAAGCCAAAACCTAGACATAAGATTTTGTGCCTTGAAAAATGTCATCCGAGGGAAAATTTTCATGTTCGATCCTACTAAGCCCACAACTCGCTAAGTGATTACTTACGACCCTCTATGGATCGTGCTTTTGAATTCGACATGAACCAATTTTAG
>JZKD02S1806368.1:35370-51393 GCA_000966675.3 Picea glauca | reverse complement strand
TCCTAGTCTCCTATATATACCAAGGAGACATTTTCATTTGGAATCATCTTGTACTTGAACATTTATGTGGGGTAAAAGGAGGTTTCCCCCTCGAAGAGGCTTATTATCCAAAATTCTTTCTTTTTCAAGGCGTTGTGTACTTATTCTAAGGTTTGTCTATGCTATATTGATATTTGGTTCTTAAAAGGAGACCAGTGTTTAGCACTCCCAACGAATTTTTCGTACACTCCGTAGAAGAATTAATAGATTTCACAATTACTGAAATCCAAGAACCTCTCGATCTGATACCCGAAACGCCAACTGCTGACGTCTCCGAGCCAAACAAATTTTCGGAAGAAGAAAAGTTCGACTCAGATTTCAAAGATATGGAGGGAAATAATAACCATGAGGAAGAAAGAGAAATCTTTCTTCAGAATAATCATCCCTGGTTGGCCAGAGATGCTGTGGTCATCCCCGGACGAATACATAATCTTCCCCGGCATCCGCAGAAACTGCTTCCTAAGTACGAACCCGAAACTTGACTTTACCTGAAGATCACATCAAGAAGTTCATACTCGCGATCAGAATTATGTGCGTTCAACATGAAGACGTAGACTATAGACTTTTCCACAACACATTAAAAAATTCATCTTCCACATGGTATTTCAACTTGCAAGTAGGATCAATAACCAGCTGGACTAAGTTCCAGAAATATTTTTTAGATAAATTTGTAGAGGAAACTACAATGGGAGCCCTGATGGAAGAGTTGTTCGCAGCCACCATGAGTCTGAAATAAAGGTTCAAATATTTCAATCAGAGACTCATGACCATCTTAAACAAATTCCAGCTCGCAGTGAAACAAATTCAAGAGTTACAAATCAAGGTTTACGCCAACACGCTCCTAGATTCTATTTCTATGTTTGTAAAAAGAGTCGCTAAGAAAACCCTGGTGGAAAATTTTGAGGAGGCCAAGAAAATAGAATTCCAGATGAAAGGATGTAAAGAGGGCCATCTCTCCTTAGTGAAAAAATAAAGCCATCCCCCCCCCCCCCATGAGAGGAATCCTTCTGACTAGACCTCTGGGAAAACCAGTTGAACATACTCCCGACAAACGTAATGGTGATATAGAAGATCTACAATGCATGGTGAAGAAATTATAAAATGAAATCATAGACATGAAGAGAAATGCAAGGGATGGAAACCAACGCCAAAGGCCCTATAAAGATTTCTTTAAAATAAACCTGCCTTTCAAAGAAATTGAACCTCCCCCCACTAACTTAAATATCGATCCAGGTAATGTCACATCTGATTCTTTATGTACTTATCATCAGGATAACCACTCCGAAAGAGACTTCCCTCAATGGGTACATGCCATAAATTTGATGGCCAATTGGTTCTAAACGAAGTCTCCCTAGCCAAACAGCCAAGTAGTTTGGTTATGAATATGGCAGATCGGGAAGAATTTGACCCACCACGAGACACAACCATGCTAATATGGGATCCCGACATGATCATGCCTTCCAGCGATCGTTTCGAGTCTCGAGAACAACCTGCGGAAGTTTCAGCGATATAGACACGCATTAAAGGTCTACCTGACTCAAAATATATCGACGCCACCCGAGATTCAAAAAGTAAGCTAAATCCCAACCAATCAAAAATGTCTTTCGCTCTCGGTAAAACTCCTATAAGCATTCACAACCAAGAGTCGCCCAAACTAGATTAAAATGTGGTCTAATATTTGAAGAATCTAAAGGCCAACATTTTAGTTATGGATATATGCAGGATCCCTCAACAGAAAGACTTTCTATTACAGGCCTTGAAATCTGCGGAAAACTTAACGGCGGGAAATGGCCCAGAAAGAAGTTTGACTCACACAGGTCCAGTGTTCAAACCAACTGTGAATGCCTGTTCGGGAGATAGAAAATAAAAACCTTTTGTCCACCCATTCCTCCTAACGTTTGAAATATTCAATATAAACATCCACAATTGTTTAGTAGATTATGGAGCATCCTGCAATGTCATGCCCTTGTATGTTTGCAAGAAATTGAATGTCGTTCCTCTCAAGACTGATAAACATGTCATACAACTGGATAGGACCCAGGTCAAGTTCATATGAGAACTCAAAGACGTTATGATCAGGATATCGACGCACCCCATGTTTGTGCAAGTGATCAACATTATTGTAGTAGATATCCCAGAGGCATGGGCTATTATTAAGTTGAGACTGGTCTAAAAAGATAAATGGTTATTTCAGTACGGACTGGGCACACCTTTGGCTACCACTCAAGGGATACAAGAACATGATCAGAATCGATAAGGATATATATTTGAAACATATGGTCAATGATTTAGAAGACCCTAATGAACCCTCGTTCACAGATTTCCCCACACTGGGAAATTATTCCTGTGACTCCTACTTTGGAAACTTCGCTCCCCTCTTATCCGATGTTCCTTTTACTCAAAACTCTGAATTGATATTTCAAGACAAATTGTCAATCCCAATAGGAGAAACATTCTTCTGCCAAAACTTAGTTCTAGAACTTGCAAAACGAGAGGTCAGGGAACAAGAAACTAATAAGGGAAACGAAAATAGCGATCCCCGTTCACAAATTTGGACCCTCTATTTTGATGGATCTAAATATCACGAAGCATCTGGAGTAGAATGAATTCTCATCAATCCTATTGGTAAACGTCATTTCTTGTCCTGTAGGATAGAATTTGAATGTACCAACAACACTGTCGAATATGAAGCTCTAGTACAAGGATTAAGGAAAGCTATAGATTTCGATATCAAAGGATTGAAAGTTTTCAGGGACTCTGAAATTATTGTTAGACAAGTAAGAAATACTATACATTGCAATTCTCCTCATCTGAAGAACTATCAGTAGGAGGTGCATAGGCTAATAAAACACTTTGAGGCCTTTAATATCACTGGGGTCCCTAGGACAAAGAATATTCTCGATGACTCCTTGGCCACAACCGCTTCTAGGATATCTCCTTTAGAATATTATGAAGCCTCCTAATTTACTGTGGAACTACTCTACAAACAGATGGTACCTAATAACATTTCCAATTGGAAAGTATTCGAAGGAGATGAACAAGTCATAAACTTCTTGACTAACCAAGACAATTTCAAAGACCTCACTATTGACGATGAAGAATTCCATGAGCTATCCGCATAAACCGATCCTTGGATGGGACAACCTATGGATAAATCAAAGGTTCACATGATCCCAAAAGGGATAGCTAATCTAGAAAATATTTTTGATCTCAAGGAGCGATTTAAGGGACCCAAAAATGGAAAGACTAGTAGCTCTTTCCCCTTGCATGAAACTGAGAATCTTGGAACCCCAGAGAGTCCCAAGAATGTGAATTTGGGCAAGACTATGTCTAAGGAAGAGAGGAAATCTTACCTCAAATTATTCAGACAATACCAGGATGTCTTCACGTGGTCCTATAGGGATTTGAAAACGTATGATACCCGCATCATTCAACATACCATCCCTTTAAAACTGGAATTAAAACCTTTCCAACAGAAGCTCCAAAAGTATCACCCAGCCCTGGAGTCTCTTATGTATCAGGAATTAAAGAAGCTCTTAGATTCCAAGATCATTTTTCAGGTTTGGCATTCCGCTTGGGTAGAAAACCTTGTTCTGGTGAGGAAAAAGTCAGGGGAGATCCGCCTATGCGTAGATTTTAGGAACCTCAACAAGTCCTCGGAAAAATACAATTATCCAGTCCTACTGATGGAACAACTCCTGCATACCGTGTCCGGCTTGGAGATTTTCTCTCTACTAGACGATTTCTCAATATACAACCAAGTCCTTGTTTCGGAGGGAGATCGTTTAAAAACCACTTTCTGAACCAAATGGGGAACCTTCGCTTATAAGCGCATGCCTTTTGGGTTAATCAACGCAGGAGAAAACTTCCAAAGAGCCATGGACGTAGCCTTCTGGGGACTAATTAATATATGTGTGGTAGTGTATCTAGATGACGTAACAGTGTATTCAAAGAACAGAGAAGATAACATCCAACACTTAACTCAGATTTTCGAGAGGTGTAGGAAATACGGTATATCCTTAAACCCTAAGAAAATTATCTTCGGTGTTGAGGAAGGTAAGTTGTTAGGTCACATTATATCTCAGGTAGGGATTCGCATAGATCTCGAAAGGATTAAAGCCATATCTCAACTTCCCTTACCCCATAATAAGAAAGCTATGCAATCCTTTTTTGGGAAAATCAATTTTGTGAGAAATTTCACTCCTGACTTCACAGAAATCATCAAACCCTTACAAAAGATGATACAAAAATATGTCAAATTTAAGTGGGATGATGAACGAAAATACGCCTTCAACAATATCAAAGCTGTCATTTCCCCAGCCCTGGTGTTGCGAAGTCCCGATTTCAACAGAGACTTTTTTCTTTATACTTTCACCTCTGATCAATCGCTAGCTGTAGTTTTGACTCAGAAGGATGATGGAAACAATGAAGCCCCTGTGTCATTTATGAGTACTAATCTTCAAGGAGATAAGATCAATTATCTTGTTGTAGACAAACATGCCTACGCGGTTTATAAGGGAGTAAAACATTTCAGGTCTTCCATCCTCAAGAATCACACTAAAGTAATTATGTTGCACCCTGTAGTCTGATCTTTGTTCACCCAGTAGGAAATGGGGGAAAGAAGGGTAAACTAGATGGTGGTAGTCTAGGAATTTGATCTAGATATAAAACCTACAAAACTAGTAAAGGGACAAGGTTTGTGCAAACTTGCAGCCGAAGCCCAGGATCAAGTAAATGAAGATCTCATATGGGAGAATGAAATGAAATTATGGTGTGGTGAAGTAGCATACATCTCCCCAGGACAAGACTCTGGGTACAAAGATTTAACTTATCTCCTACATCACGGGACTTGTCCCGAAAACCTCAACCCGAGAGAAAGGAGAGCCCTGAGATTAAATATGCACATTATCATCTTATAAATTTGGAGCTCTTCTGGATCAATTATGATGGGGTACTGTTAATATGTCTCGAACAAGAAGACACAAGCAAGGTACTGAAAGAACTCCATGATGGCCCCTTTAGGGGACATTTTGCAGGAAACAATACCGCTCATAAGATTCTGAAAGCTGACTATTATTGGCCCACCTTGTTCAAAGACGCTCATACTTATACTAGAAACTGTAAGACTTTTCAAATAAGCACTGGAAAGGAGAAAAGAGCAACAGTCCCACTCCAACTTGTTACTTTCTCTCAGCCTTTCGAGCAGTGCAAGTTGGATATCATAGGAGAAATCACACCTAGCTCCTCGAATCTACACAAGTACATTCTTACTGCCACCAACTATTTCACAAGATGGACAGAGGTCATTCCTCTAACTTGTGTGAATGAGAAGGTAGTTATCCAATTTATAGAACAACAGTTGATCATGAAGTTCGGTGTCCCTTCTATTCTGGTCTTCGATAACACAGCTTAATTTTCGTCAACCCTATTGACAGAGTTTTCTCTAGATAAAGGAATCATAATCAAGTACTCTGAAAATTACTATCCCTGGGGAAATAGCATGGCTGAATTGACTAATAAAAACCTGGTAAGGATATTAAATAAGATGGTCATGGATAACCAAATAAATTGGCATAATCTACTCTATAATTCTCTATGGGCCGATAGGGTCATGCCTAAGGAAGCCATATTAAATTCCCCATACTTTCTGGTCTATAGGCAAGAAGCCATCCTCCCAAATGGGCTTTATATCTCGTCTCTTCAGTTGGGTCAATATTCCAACAAAGAATCATCTTCGGCCATGCAGCAAAGGATTAACACTCTACTCATTCTAGAAGAAGAGAGGGAGAATGTTAAGTCAAAATTCCTAGCTCACCAACAAATAGTGAAAATATGGTTCGATAAGCATAAGGCTAAAGAAAATAATTTTTAAGTAGGAGACTTAGTCCTTAAGTGGGACAGAGAAAATGAGCCTAAAGGGAAACATTCTAAGTTCCAGAGTCTATGGCTTGGACCTTTCCAGTTAGTAGAGAAAATCGGGGCAGGCACTTATCAATTGCAGAGTCTAAGGGGAGAACCTGATGCCCTCCCAGTAAATGTCCAATCCCTAAAACAATACTTCCAGTAACATAAAAAAATAAAAAATAAAAAAAAATAAAGGGGAATGAGTCAGGGTCACAGGAAACGAAGGAGGAATAGAGATTTTTCTTTCGCCCAATGAATCTCCATTTGTTGAGCACTCAACACACCCTAAAATTCTATGTTCATTTTTTACTTTTGAGTACCACTTGATCATTTGCACTGTCTGTATTGCCTTCAATATGAAAATGATACTTACACTTATTTCTTATGTTTCATGTTTGAATTTTCTAAAGTGTGCCTAAACATACAACAAAGAATCATCTTAATCGTTAAAAGACCCTTAACAAGCTACTTAAGGAATCGGCACACTAAAGATTTCCCCAACGCGTTTAGGAGTTCGGCATCAGTAAACGTTAAAGGTGATGAAAATCCTTTGAGAGGTTTAACATAGCCAAACATAGGTCTTCATCGGCGTTGACAAATGAACGTTTTTCTTTTTTACTATTGAATTTTAACAGAAGTATCATCGAAGACTGATCCAATCGGCTTTGGTAGGAAAAGGAAAAGGTAAGCGTCATGCATAAAGAAGAGCGGTATCGCTGATTTCTGACACTCGACACGATTTTGGTGTCGGAGAATTACAAATTAAAATACACATTAACATTTCACTTTTAAAATTACTGATCCCCGACGCCACTCAGGCATAGGTAGTAACAATATATTTTTCCTTTAGTGATTTTGACATAAGTAGAGCCCTTAAGTGCAATCCTTACCCACCATCCAAATGCTAAATTTTATGTTCAAATATTTTAAGTAATCCCGAGTTAATAAGCCACATCAACGTCAATCAATAATCAACAATTCCACATTTGCAAAAATAACAATTATAAAATCACATAATCTGTGAAAAATGCAGATAAAAGAACGCAGTTAATTTACATCCAAAAGGGAACACAATGCATTCAAGAAGCTTCAAGTTTTCATGTAATTATAAAATTTTCTGCCAAATTTGGGCTACATACGAGTAGATATCGTCAGTGTCTCTACTGACCAACCTGGTCACAATGAGAATACAAAACTCTTACGTCAAAAGAGAAGAAATATTAAGTGTCACTACGGGGAACCCAAAGCAAGGGGGGGGGGGTTGCCCATTATGCATCTCTGCCACGTGCACGCTCTCCCAGACTACTTCTCACACTGTGTAATGTTTCATTTTCCTCTTTTTTTGCCATCCTCTGCGCCTCGCGTAACTACACAATTGTGTCTTGAGATTCTCGAAACTGTCTCTGGAGCCAAACAGTGCTTCCTCCACAACCCTTTGACGTCAATACCCCCTGGTTCTTTGCTACCAACTGGCTCCGCAACTCCCTATTTTCTTGATAGAGTTCAGATATTGCGAGTTGTGCTTGCTCTAACTGTTGGATGGGACTCTTAACGTGAGAACCCAGTCCTTTTTCCCTCCCCTTTCGTCCCCCTCTTCCTTTAATGGCAGTCTCCACAAGCCCCGACCAGTTAATAAGCATTGTAGACCCCTCAGTGGAGGGATGTACACTCATCTTAGATTGGGGGTAGTCTCCCTCCTTTTTCCCATGTCTTTCCTCAGACTTCCTCTTCTCCGTGGTGTCCGCTCCTCTGGGGGCGCGACCCCCAGCATACCTCTTTCAAGCATACTTCTCTCCACCCCAACTTCCATCAGAGGTGCCAACACCCTCTCCGAGCAAAGGCTTGTACCTCATGTCGAAGCTTCAAAGACACTGGGAGCCAATAAGAAGGAATCCCAGGCGTGTTGGGGCTCGAACCTAGCATTTTGGCTACCTCGCAAACCTCGTCCCTTGTTAGGAGAGGATCCTATAATGAAACAACTTGTGTCTTGGATGCCTACAGGTGATAAGGACCACTACATCAAGTCTCTCCTGAATAAGCGCACAAGATCAGCATCACAGAGGCATAAAATCGACTTGTGCGTGGAATTCCCCACAGAATTCCCAGAATTTATAGCAAAATAAAGCAGCAAACCAGAGCATGCCAAAAGAACACTCACGCTTCATGACAAGATGTCTTGAAGACTTAACGCATCACAGTTTCTCCTCAGATGTAACCCATGACGCTTAAAGTGTCGTCGAACGGAGTTGCAGAGAATGTGCATTATAATCGTTCCAAGTTCTTTAAACTCCCCAGCTTCCATTATTGATGAATGGTAATTGACACACTTGGTGATACGGGCTCTGAAGGCATTTAACAACTTCCTTACTACAGTACCTGACCTTTTAGGAGCATACACGTGCAAGCTCAACTCTGACGTATTTTCTCAGTCTCAAAGGTCGAGCAACCACTATGACGATTCCAACGCCTGTATCTGTCGTACTCGATTTACCATGCTATGGCACGATGACGTGACTCATTTAAAATAAAGAGGAGTGGTGGCATGGATAAAAGACATCGCAGGTAATTCAAAGGAGTAGTCGGGATCACGTAAGTATTAAACGATCGAAAATAATGAGCTTCACAGGTACGCATTGATCCATTATGTTTGTTAGTACCTTATGTCATATCGCTTGATCGCTAAAATATCTCAATCCCGCTTGCAGGAACGATTCCCCAATCACCAAACAAGGCTCACTTTGTGGTCTCACCGATAGAAATTCTTATGCAAAATCGACTGAGTAATGAAGGAAACAGAGATCCCTGAGTTCGGCACCCCAAATAATTTCATTGATCTGAGCAACGTGGTCAAAATGCATGCCGAACAAGATGCACTATGGACCGAAGAACTCGCAAAAATAGTCGATGCGAAGCTAGGGAAACTATGACAATTCGTAGAACATCTGATCAAAGCCCGAACCATTCTACAGCAGCTAAACTCCAGCTTAGTGAAGTACCAGGAGCATGCAGTAGACATCAGGAGAATATATGTGGCCCCAATGGAACAGAATAGATTTCCATGGGCTCAAACTTGTGAAAAATTGTTTTTCAACTGGATTGAATACGAGAGAAGTCATCCTTTCCAAGAAGTATCTCAGGATGACTATTAAAGAAGTTGTTAGAAGATAACACCACGTGGTGATTTTATTTTGTTTAAACTGCAATTAGTCTTTAGTTTCGATTAAAACTCTATATTATAAATAAAGACATCGGCCAATGAGCAAGAGGTCAATGGTTGTTGTAAGAACTCTTTCTTTTTGGTTGTTAAGAATTATTTTGAGACTGCTATGAATTGAGAAGTCCTTCTGGACCAAAGACAAACTATTTTCATCACATGCATGTGATTGGACTTGGAGAAGAACTACTTCCTATCCTATTTCATGAATGATGTAGTAATGAGTAAGAGCAATTAATTATGTTGTCAAGTTATCTGGTGCAATGTTTTGATGTTCTTTCCTTTAATGATGAAGATAAATCATTGTGTTATTATGTAATGCATGGTTATGGTAGATGAATTATTTTGCTTGTCATTATCTTGTTACATATGTGCTTTCTTTCTGATAGTTAGTTTCTCATACAGTAATTATATGCTCACATGGTTAATGTATTAGTACTAGGCTTGTGGTATAGAGTAATTATCTGCATGTTGAGCAGCGGGTTATCCCAAGATTAACCTCTTCCCCAGTAGTTAGAACTTAATCCAGTTAATTGTCAAGTTGGTTTATGTTGTCTTGCATCTCTCATATCATCCCCACCCAAGAGAAAATACAGAAGAAAATAGTCCTAATTGAAGGAAGAGCCTTCATACAAAAACACAAAGCCCATCGATAAATTGGTCGGATCGCAAGATCTGGAGAACCATTCCATTTTAAATGCTACAGAGTCTAATTGGGCCTCGGTGGAGGTTTTGGTTCCTATTTTTGAGAAAATGGATTTATGTCCCATCAACAGTACCTAGGAGGCCATGGCAACCTAGGAACCAGCCCACGTACCTATATCTATAATATCAAGTTCCACCCTATTATCAACAACAACAATAGTGGAACTCACCAGGTTGGAAAAACAGATCTACTCAGTACCAACATCCTTGGATTCAAGGATGGAGAGGAGGACATGACCAAGGAAACCCTCAAGCTTGACCTATCCCTATGTCTAACCATCCTTATCCTCAATTTCCACCGAACACTCTGTAGCTTCTGCCAGGTTTTGTTCCACCACCTTTACCTCCTATTCCACAACAACAACTGCTACAATATCAAAATGCAAGATCCTCGAGACCGGCATTATTACCGGCACAACCAGTGTCGAATATCAATAATAAGACCCCTCAACCTCTTCATAATGTTGATATGAAGGCCTTCCCGAAATATGTTATTACTCATGTTCCATTACAGGAAATTCAACTAAGATCGGGAAAAAATTTAGATAAGTAGAGAGATTCAATAGTCATCCAGGAAGAAGAAGAAGAAGAAGAAACCACCAAACAACCCATGCATGACACTAGGTGGGAATATTTTATTATTCCTAAGAACCAAGAACCCAAGCTTCCCCAAAATGAACCTTCACAAATTACGAAGTCCCCTCCTTATCCAGACAGATTGGTAATCGTGAAACCTACCACCCGACCGGAAATTGACATCTTGAATGAATTGAAGAATATTTGTGTCAAGATTCCACTGCTTCAATCCATTAAAGACATTCCAATCTACAATAATCTAGTCAAATAATTGTGTATTAAAAAGCCAGATAGGAAGCCAAAGGACCCTCCTACAAAACATTTGGTAGGAGGACTTTCTGAGTACATATCAGAGCAGCCAAAACTAGAAAAATATGGGAACCCAGGAAACCCCGTAGTGACCATAACCATTAATGAGGTCTCCATTGGAAACACTCTCATAGACTTAGGGGAAGCCATCAATGTTATGACCACTACTACCCTGGAGAAATTACAATTACAACCTCTTCTTATTCCTACCCCAACCATTTTGGAATTAGCAGATAAGACCAAGGTTATACCTGAAGGAATTTTAGATGATATCATGGTTACTTTAGCCTCATGGGAGTAACCAGTAGATTTTATTGTCATTCACTCAAAGGATCCTACCAAATTCCATCCCATGATTTTAGGAATACCTTGGCTAGCCACAACCGATGCATTTATTGGTTGTAGAGAGGGAGAAATGACCATATCGAATGGACTCTCTATCCAAAAGCTCACCATTTACCCTCCAGCTCAACCTATCATGGAGAATCTATGGTGGCTTGAATTTACATATGAGAATGAGGACTAGGAAGAACCCATATCTCCAAGTGACCATGTCTGGGCACTTCAGGAGCACACAGCAGAAAATGTGCTAAACTAGTTTATTTATGTTATCACATGTGTGGATTTTCCACAATAGTTTCCCCAATTTGAGTTCATGTTTGGGGAAGAATTTCAGGAACAATTGGACCCATCCATTTTATCTTCGACATATTTTATCTTCGAGATAGATGAGTCTGCCATGTCTTATAATATTCCATACGAGATTAGTCCAGGGAAATTTTTACATATAAACTCCAGGCTAGATACAGACCAACAAAAACAGTTAGTAAGTATCCTTAAAGAACAATCAGGAGCATTCGCCTAGGAATAAACTGACATGAAGGGTATACACCCTGACACATGCATCCATCACATATATACCCAGGGGGAAGTAACACTTGTTAGGCAACCCTAGAGAAGGATGAACCCAACACTCAAAGATATAGTAAAAGAGGAGATCCAAAAGTTATTAAATGTCGTATTTATTTATCCCATCTCTGACAGTAAGTGGGTATCTCCACTTGTAGTGGTTCCAAAGAAAGTGACCGGGAAATGGAGAATTTGTGTTGATTTATGGGAACTCAACAAAGCCACTCTGAAAGACTACTTTCATCTTCCTTTCATTGACCAAGTTTTGGATACCTTGTCTATAAAGAAGTATTTTTCCTTTTTAGATGGGTACAGTGGGTACAATCAAATTCTCATAGCACTCGAGGATGAGGACAAGACTACCTTTACTTATCCTTGGGGAACCTATGCCTATAGGGTCCTACCATTTGGATTGTGTAATGCTCCTGCCACATTTCAATGATAAGTACTAGGAATATTTGTTGATCTTATCCATGATTGTGTGGAGTTCTACATGGATGACTTCATAGTTTATGAAAATACTTACCAGGAAGCCTTAGATAACCTAGAAAAAGTCCTTATCAGATGCCAAGAAATGAACCTGTCTCTAATTCATGAAAAATGTAAAATGTTGTTGACTGAAGGAGTGGTTCTAGGACATCATGTTTCATCTAAAGGGATAAAATCTGATCCTGCAAAGATTGAGGTCATCATCGGACTTCCACCCCCCAATGCTAAGAAAGAGGTGAGAATCTTTCTTGGACATGCCGGATATTATCGACGGTTTATTGAAAATTTTACAAAGATTGTTGCACCTATGTTTGGACTGTTAATAAAAGATGTTGATTTTGTCTGGACTGAGTAATGTCAAACTGCCTTTGAAACCCTGAAAGCTAAGTTGTTTGTGGCACCAATTCTTAGAGGGCCCAATTGGACTCTCCCATTTCATATATCCATTTATGCCTCCGACACTGCAATAGGAGGATTATTAGGGAAGAAATAGGACCAGCAGTCCTATTCCATTTAGTTTGTGAGCAAGAACTTGTCCCCTGCCGAGCTAAACTACATAGTTGCCGAGAAGGAATCCTTGGCAGTTGTTCATGTTATCAACAAGTTTCATCATTACATTATAGGTTACGAAGTATTCGTACATACATATCATTCTGCCATTATATTTCTCATGAATAAACCCATAACTAATGGTCGAGTGACTAGGTGGCTCCTGTTATTACAAGAATTTAATATCACTATGCTTGACCGACCTGGAAAGGATAATGTGGTAGCTAATTTTCTTTCACGAATAAAAAATGAGGATGATGATATCCCTATATATGATAGTTTCCCAGACGAGCACCTTTTTTCCCTCTCTATGAATACCTCGTGGTTTGCAGATATGGAAAACTATCTGGCTACTAGGAAATTACTATCTCATTTGTCACCTCATGAAAAGCGTAAAATTATTATGCAAAGTGCTAATTACTCTTGGGTTGCTCATGACCTTTTTCGCACAGGTCCTGATTTGATTATTCATAGATGTATCCGAGAGGATGAGGTACCAGAAATACTATGAAGTTGTCATGATGGACCATGTGGTGGTAATTTTTCTGACAAACGCACAACATATAAGGTGTTACATTTGGGTTGCTATTGGCCTAGCATTTTCAAAGATGATTCCAAGTATGTGAGAAGTTGTGATAGCTTCCAAAGGATAGGTAGACCTATGCCAGCTGACGGAATTCCCTTGCGTTCCCAAGTTATGATAGAACTCTTCGAAAAATGGGCCCTTTACTTTGTAGGACCAATTTCACCCATGTCTCGTAAAAAGAACTATATTTTGGTTTGTACGGACTATGTCACCAAGTGGGTAGAGGCAAAATCCATATTCAAGGATACAGAAAATTCTGCTGTCAAATTCATCTATGAAGACATATTTACCCTCTTCGGTGTCCCTTGTGAAATTGTTACAGACCAAGGCACTCAATTCACTTCCAAGCTGATGAGAGAGCTAATAGAGAAATATGGGATTAAACACTGTAAATCTTCTCCATACCACCTGCAAGCCAATGGTCAGGTAGAATATACAAACAAAGTTCTGGAAGCTATCTTAACCAATATTTTTCAATTACATTACTGGGATTGGGTTGACAGTCTTCTAGAGGCTTTTTGGGCATATCATACCACCTGGAGGAACACCACTGGGCATACCCCTTATGATCTAGTGTACGGGAAACAAGTACTTCTACCAATAGAATTCCAAGTAAGGACCTTCCATATTGTCGCAGAATTGGGATTGAACTTGGATGAGGCTCAGAAACAACAATCCCTATAATTGAATGAGTTGGATGAGATCATGCAAGATGCCATCCAATGAACAATATTAATCCAAAACTAGAGGAGCAAGTGTCATGACAAGTTTATTAAAAAGAAACACTTCCAAACTGGTGAGTGGGATTTGTTGTTTGACTCCGGATTTAAAACCTTCAAAGGTAAATTCACCACCCCGTGGTTGGGCCCTTACGAGGTAGACACTATATATGACAATGGAGCTGTAAAAATCAAAACAATTGACGATGGACAAGTCTCCTTTGTAGTAAATGGAAACTGACTCAAATTTTATCATAAGCCCATTTCCAAAGAAGATTTTCTATAGGTCATGTCAACTGACAAGGCATTGGCCTTAGTAGATGGGGAAGTCCCCCCTTGTTCTTGAAACTTTTTCTGAATTTTCTACTATACATATGTAAATAGTTTTTGAATTTTGTTCATAAAGCAATTCTAGAGATTTTTGTAAGTATTTATTTCACCAGGAGTAGACAGTTTCAAGGAAATATAAAAGAAGGATTTTTCTTCAAAACGTTGTTACACTTGAATTTTGTTGTCTGCTAAGCATCAAATGAATATTGACTTGCTGTAATCGGCTATATTTTTTTCAAAAAATTTCATTTTCTTAAGGCATTCCAAAGCAGTTACTCTTGAAACTCTTCACCAATGTATAAGGAAGTGATACCATAACCATCAATCTTAGAGGTCTCTCGTACAAATTTTCCCAAGAAACCTGAGTAAGTGAGTAAAGTGTCTTTATTAAAGAGTAACAAGGAGGTCTCATTAGCAGTTAGTCATGGAAACATCACAATAAATACAAAAGAAGAAAGTGAGTTGATCCTAGAGATACCTTTATGTTATTTCTCAATGGTATTGTCCACTACACACTAAATAGCTTGATTATATCATATATTTAGATAGGCCACATCTTCTTAAGTACCCTTTACATCAGGACAATCACTAAGTAATATAACATAAATTCATCCTCTAACATAAATACCATCCCAATTGAAAAAAAAAAAGTTGTTTTCAGAGTTGTCCCCCCTTTTTGCATAAAGAAATCTTATACTGAAATCTTAAAATATGGAGGGCCAATCTCTGAAGGTGTAAGAGGCTAACCCGTCGGGATACTGAACAGGTCTGTTGGCAGCGGGTACTGGCCTATGGTATGACTAGGTAAACCCGTCGGAGTATTGAGCAGGCTTGCTGGCAGTGGGGCATTCTACCTAGCAAGGATGGTAATCTGACAAAAAAATAAATAATAAATTTAAAACTTATCCTAATGTATGGAATTACTTGTAGACAAAGATGACATGAAGTATGTATGGTTAAGCTAAGGTTAATGAACTCCATAAACTTTCCATTGAGAACTAACTTTGAGACTATCTTGAAACTCTCTTGCCTACCTCTTCTTATCTATATATAGGATCTCTTATCCTATAGGTGGGGCCATCTTCTAACCGTCTCATCAGACCAATATGTGAAATTTGTATTTACACTTTACAAACTATAAACCTTTAGCTATTGGGAAAACTGACTGGTTTCCTATACTATTGATTGTGAGGTGTCACAATACTTAGGTGTGGGGGAGGGGTTCATGAGTTGACAAATGATCATTGCCTAGAGAAGTAAATCTTTGGAAAAAAAATTGTATTATTTTCATGATACAGGTTATTACATCTGCAGTCATTTTATTTTTAAAATGCTAATCTCCTGTGTGCTATAAATTGTTGTACATATACTTAACAGACCACTTTATTGGTTTATTTTTATTACAGGTTGTTCATTATAGTTTTGACATTACATGTTCTATTATTGTTACAGGTTGTTCATTGTAGGTTTGACATTGCATTTTCTATGCAAGTGGATTGAGTGAGCATGGTGGAAAAATCAACAAACAATGGAACATTCTTCCTCTGTTTTTAATCACCATGACTGTCAAAACCTGTAACACCCTGTTTCCGCCAGTCTATAAAAATAATTGTGTTGGCCAAGAACTGTGGCAAACTCAAAGATGTGAATGTGTGATTTTGAAAGGACCTTAGTATATAAGGTCGATGAATGTA
>JZKD02S1806368.1:0-20370 GCA_000966675.3 Picea glauca | reverse complement strand
ATATGTTGCAGGACTATTGGGAGGGGGATGTGATGACAAAGAGACCACGATGGCTGAAGAAAGGTGGTGGAAGGCACCTGGAATGGTGGCGTTAACTTCCACCGAACCAAACCATATTTGGTCTTCACTGACCTGGAGAACCAAGAGCGGCTCGCTGGCCCTGAAATGAATTACTCGCCAGGATGGTAGGTGAAGAGGCTCCTCATGATTTAATGAGGGATGGGGGTGAACCACCCATCCATGGAGGCCTCAGACCTGACCACCGCGAGGAAATTCGTGCCACGCACAACCTCACCAGAAAAGAAAAGGCAGGTAAAAGGTGTGAAAAGGGGGGCATGAGAGAGAGATCGTAGGAAGGAGATCGGAAGAACTATGGAACAAAATACAGATTGAGCGATAGCAGATAAGAAGGAGAGTAACCTTCATTCTCGATCGATGAAGAACTGAGACAGAGATTCTCAAGCATCATGGTCTAGCTCGGGGGTGGCTAGTGGTAAATATATTTGGAGTCGTTGAGCCTACGGTTGGGTTGAAACGAGCACCCCTCTCAGCAGTTGCATCACACCTGGTGTTTTCTGATAAGTGTTATATCTTGTATCTCAAATTTAAATATTATGACATGTATGCTCATGGTTTGTGAAATTATGAATGATTTCCGTATAAGACTATCTATATGGTGTTTGATCATAAATGGTGGTTGCATGATTATATTGGAAAGACCATATATGACTTACATATATATTTGTATATATGTATATTTTGAACGAATTCAGTATTCAAGTCTGTTCTTGGGAAATATATTCCCTTATATTTCTCAAGTGATGCCTTGGATAGATCTTCCCACAGGGACACCCTTTTTAAAAGTTTACCCAAAAATCTAACGGAGGATTTTATGGCGTAAGTCTGAAAAAACCTGCACAAGAGAGAGAATGGTCCTCTTAGACTTAGGACATTTCAGCGTTTCGGCACCCGAGGTATCTAGGTGCAATTCCTCTTGTACTCGTGAGTCCCGAAACCCCTACCTGTGAAATCCCGAAATGACAGCGTGTGGAAGAATTAAGGACCTTTCGGTGGTTTGGTGCCCAAGATACCCTCCCTCTTGCTAAATGCACGAATCAGATCCTTTCGGAGGATCTAAGGCCTGTTACGACCATTGAATTGGATGAAGGAAGGCAAGCGTTAATGCCTCGATCCCTTTTTAACCTTCGTAAGTAGCGAAGAAATCAGAACCATCAATTCCAAGACCCATGGGAGTACCTAGACCATCCAACTGTAGAGTACACATGGTGGTTGGTAAGCGTTTCGGCTTTTTAGCACCCAGGAGATCAGAGGGTAAGAACCCTTGTCCTCACGACTCATAAAATCCCAACATATGAAATCCCGAAATGCTAGCGTGTGGGTAAGTTATGAGTTTTCGGAGTTTTTTCACCCGAGGTACCTAAGTGTGAGTTCTCCTGTACTCGCAAGTCTTGAAACCCCGACTTGTGAAATCTCGAAATGATAATAGTATGGAGAAGTTATAAGACCTAGGAGTTTTGGTACCCGGGATACCTAGAGGTGAGTTCCTTGTACTCGAAAGTCTCGAATCCCTGACCCGTGAAATTCTGATGGATGTAATCCTGAAATAGATGTGTAGATTAAGAGTGGGTACTTTGGAGTTTCAGCACCCGGAAGATCTATATGCGAGACCTCCTATCCTTGCACATCCCAAAATTCCGATATACAAAAACCCGACTCATGAAATCCCAAAGTGGCATAGTGTGACTTGGTTTAGCATTTCGGCATTTCGGTACCCGGGACACCTAAGGGTAAATTCCCTTGTACTTGCCAGTCCCGAAATCCCAATTAGCGAAACCCCGAAATGGTCTAACGTGGATTTGATTCTTGATGTTTCGGTGTTTCGGTATCCGAAATATCGAAGGGCAATATCCCTTATACTCGCAAGTCCTGAAATCCTGACTTGCAATATCCCGAAAGATAGAGTGTGGAAAAGTTATCCTATTTCAGTATTTCGGCACCTGGGGTACCTAAGTGCGGGCCCCATGTGTTCGCCAGTCTCGAAACCCCTGATTCGAGAAATCTCAATGGATGAATTCCCAAAATAGTGAAGTATGTTAGAGTTTGGTGTTTCGGAGTTTCGGCTCCCGGGAAACCCATGTGGGAGACCTCCTGTCATCTCACATCCTGAAATCCCGATGGAGGAAACCTCAAAATAGGGAAGCAAGTTAGCGTTTGGTGTTTCGGAGTTTCGGCTCCCGAGAAACCCAGGTGCAAGACCTCCTGTCGTCACACATCCCGAAATCTCGATGGATTAAACCCCGAAAGGTGGAGTGACATGTTTTAATATGGGGCATTTTTAGTTATGACAAACTATTGGTCCCCTTCGGATTTTGGCACTTCGAGAGACAAGAGAGAAAAGGAAATACATGTGTCATGATTTCCTGAATCACGAAAGCCGACAAGCACCTTTCCAATAAGGCCTGTGGTCCTAGCCACCAATTATATGAGTATGGTTAAGATATGGCAGGGTCTGTATCAGGCCCCATAGGTATTCGGGGGATTTTGTTCCTCGGTGAAAATAAGGAAAAAGTCGAAAAAAAATTCTAGCCCCATGGTGGGTGTGTTACAAAACCATTGCAATATTGCAGGATATCCATTACAGGAGGTAAAAATTTATTTAACACAGAGGTTTAGTATGAAGTTCCATATGAGGTGTCGTATGAAGTGTCGTATGAGGTGTCAAATGAGGTGCCATATGAATTTACACACCAGTAACTATCCACAATTCTAGGTTAATAGGAATCAATGACATTTAATCGAATTGGTTGAAGGTAATTAAGATTGAGGATGCAAACTTTAGACATGTTCATGATCAAATGTCCAAGTAAAAAGGCTTGGACATTTATCTAACTGTGCATCATTAAGATTTCCCCCAAAAACATTTTTTTTAATTCGAAATTTCTCACACATGGAAACTCGTGCACGCATGTGTGCAACCAATTCCACCCTAGGCACATTCAAAAATGGGTTGGGGTTACCTATTATCACAATTCACCTCTGCCATTTGCATTTCCCCTGTTTTAGAGAATGCGCTCAGCCTCTGTCATTTGTTCCCATGTTCAAATTGTGCTCGGCCCTTGCTCAATTTGTGTCATTCCTTAACCCGATTGCACCCTCTCTTGGTGAATTTTGCCTCTGCTTATTTATTCACATCATCACGATGCCCAAGAGGTATGAACCCTCTTCCTATGTAGACATTTTTTCCATTCCTGAGTTTTCATAGTGTAGGGAGGTGTTTTTGCACACAAGATGGGGTCAATTTTTATCCCACTTGTAGGGCCACGATGATGGCATCTCAATGCAATTTTCCCTTGGTTTTAATGGGAAGACAGTGTGAGTGGGGTCTCTTACCTTTGGGGTCTCATAAGAATCCATTGTTGTAGCCACGAATCTTCCAAGAGTGGGAGATAGATAGTTCAAAAACCACCAACTGCTGCGCTCAAGCTATAACAGGGTTATTAAGCCCAAATTCCAGAACATCTCAAGAGCAAAAGGATATTCCAAGGAATGGATAAAAGAGGAACTGATCAACCCTCATATTCATCACCAGGTTGATCATATGCGAAGGTAGATATTCCACTTTCAAAGCCTGTCATTTCATATTGCTAGCTCATTTTCAGTTCAACAAACCTTTGAATTTTCCCTTCTACTTTCTAAAGGGCTTGGAGAAGATGTCCTCTCAAGTGAGGAAGAATGTAACTAACCCCCACAACAGCCTCTCTCACCATGGCCTAATCAAACTCCTTGTTCTATACAAATTAGAGAAACAAGCGAAAACTTGGGATTCATTCATTTATCAATTTGCAAACCCTCACTTGACAATTAAGACTGGAAAAAAGCCACTTGGACTAAGGACTATTTCTCCATCCAAGCCCCTATCTCCAAGGACTCCAAACCCCCTTGCACAAACCATTTCTTTATCGGAACAATTCAAGAATCTTGTTGACACCCCTGCATCCTCATCGAGTAAAAAGACCAAGAGTAAATATCAAAGAAATCATATTGCCAATCCTCAGATGCCTTCAATATCTCTTGATCCCACACCTAAAAAGCTCCAAGAAAAGATTCAACAAGAATTTCCTACAATTCCCACAAACAGAAGAGGAGACAATTAATTTGATAAAGGACCCTTTCGAAAGGGTACCCGGAGCACAAGAGAAAAACCTTATGCAAAACCCCTGCCTACTTCGGACCCTATCCAAGTGTCCTTCGATCTTGAGAGCCCTCACAAGAGACTTAGGGAAGTTTCTGCAAACAAATTAGAGCCCCAAAGAAAGACAAAATTAGAAACTACCTCTCCTTATCAACCCCATATTACTCCTACTTCACCAATGCCTACCCCATATCCTAAAAATGATATATTGTCTACATATTTCAAAGGATCTAAGCCTTCCTACGAGATCACTAATTTTGTCCTAGCCATTGAGAAGCTACAAAAAGAGAATTTTCAACTTATGCAACAATTGGAAGAAAGAAAGACAATGGACAAACATATGCACCATGATAATGCAGTCCTCCAAGAAAGGTAAATTCCCTTCAACGGTTGGTTGACAAGATGAAAAAATCCAACCCCAGCCTTAGAGCACAACTGAAGCAACACAAGAAGCATCAGGAAAAGTCATCATAACAAGAAGGAGAAGCTTCTAAAGCTGATCCTCCTCAGCAAGCTTAGTCATGAGAGGTAAATTCTTTTTGTTTGCAGTGGGACCTGCAAAACCATAGGTGTGGGGGTAATTTTGGGCCCGTGATATGATCGATTTTATGACCTTAATTAGATCCTTTTTGTCGACTGTGTATATGTGTTTTCATTTTTTGAAGAAGTTTTTGAAGATATTTTGTGTCAAATCGCTATGATCCACACCAAGTATGCATAACTCATGTTTTATGATGATCTTCAGTGTAATTCAGTATGGTTTTATGTTTCCGGGAATCTAATTCATGTTTTGTATGTCACAGGGAAAAATCGCAGCTTGTTTTTGCTTCCGACACTTAGTCTAGTACTCCATACAGCACTCAGTCCGATACTCCATCTGGCAATCCGTCTAGCACTCCATCTTGCACAAAAACGATGGGAAATTTGGTGGTTATGGTATCGGCGGCCAGTGATTGGGCAAATCAAAGACATGGGTTTTTCTCGTGCTCATGGCCTCTAGCTATTGAACTCTTGACAACTCGATTTGGGTTGTTATGTTGGGCGATTATTGGCTTGCCTCATTTCGGCAGTTAGGGCATCTTAAATGAAATTTACTATTTTTAGAAGAGGATCGACCCTCCATTGATCGACCTCTCATCTTTTAAAACTTATAAATACCACATCAACAATATAGAGTTAGAGACAAAGACAATTTTATCTTTGTTTTGCCATTTTTTCGTTTTTCCAGAATTGTGCAAAGACTGTGCTTTTAGTTTTAATGGTGAATTTGTGTTGTTGAAGTTCGTGGTGTGCCTTTGAAGAGTAACCACGACTTGTTGGGGGGACCATGTTGGCCCTTGACCAAGTTTTGAGGAACACTTGGTCATATTTGATCATTTTTGGGACTTTGACAGTTTTTCGAAGATGGAGCGCCAGACGAAGCAGAAATCATGGGATCTCGACCCACTTTCGGGCCCCTTTTTGGGTTTTGGGACAATTTAATGGGAAATGGATGTCAACCCGTGGGTTAACCCACGCGTAGGCTCACTTTTTTTTGTATAAATAGATGTCTAGGAGAAATAAGTAAGGGACAGTAGCCAATCTATGTGTTGTAAGCTAAGTGCTAGTAGTGCTCTGTGCGTGACTGTAGAAGGGTCACAGAGCTAAGTGCAAGTTATTGTAGATATTATAGAAGGATTTTTGCAAAGACGCAAGGAAGAAGGATCTAGCAAGATGCACAGATATTCTGTCATATGCGCATAAGGGTTTTTGATGACTGTGTGTTGTAACCGATTTAAGACATTAATAAAGAAGAAGAGTTGGTGGACGTAGCCCTAGGGTGGGGGTGAACCACGTACATGTTGTGTTGCTCTTCTTTGTGCGATGCATCGATGTGCTTCTATGTGATGCATGTTAGATAGATCTTATGTTTCTTTGTGCATAATCATGTGAATGAATGCTAGATCTAACCTATATGGATGTGCTTAGTGCTTGAATCTGCTAGATCTAATATGTTCATGTTATGTTAAATGTTATTAGATGATGGATCTGATTGCATACTGCGATACTCTGTAATTATGGTACATTTGCATTGTTATTAAGAATTGAATATTGATGAAGGTTAATTGCTAAGCACTTTGTTAAGTGTTAGAATCACAGATCTGTGTCCCAGCTAAGGTTGCAGACATCTAAGTCCTGCAACCACCCCTGCCTCTACCTTGGGTGAGACTTCATCTGCTTCGTAGGTGTTACCGAAAGGGCCAGTAGTTAGGGTTTTGTTAGTGTGTTGTTGTAGAATTGAACCCTGGTTCTGCCCTTGTGCCAACAAAGGGTTTCGTTTCCGGGACCTGAAATTGTGATTGCTGGGAACTGAGAAAGAAGAATCTTGGTGCAAATATTCATCCTGAAACTTGGAAGCTCTGTGTGTGGACCTATGCCCTAGCACAAAGTAATCCACTTGATCTGATAAGCTCTTTGCTAAAGAAGGAAGGACAGATCTAAAGAAAAGAAGCCAGGTGTGAATTCTTTGTGCTCTAAGAAAGGTTAAAGTGGAAGTTTCCGAAGAAAAGAGGTCAGATCTACAGAAAGACGTAAGATCTGTAAGATCTGTGCTCTGATAGAGGTAAGAACGGCTAAAAGTTTTTAGATATGGAAGCTTTATGCTATGTAAAAGTAAGATAAGTGAAAAAAATAAATAAATAAACTAAAATATGGATCTAAGTATGCTTGATAGAGTCTGTCCTAGCTTGAAAACTAGAGCATTGTTAGATGAAAGAAGGTTTGATATGGATAGCTCTGGTAAGAATAATGATAAATATGTTATACCTATGTATAGAAAGAATGTTTGGACTAACCAATGGATGCAGGATCCTAGAAAGAATTTTTTTCAAGCTAGCTACCATGATTCTAGTGCGCAGTACAGAAGAGGTTGGGGATCATTCACAAGAAAGAGAGGATTAACCCTATGTTACAGTTGCAGAAAACTAGGCCATCTAGCTAAGGAATTCCTGGGTGGAAAAACTAGTTGTCTCTGTTGCAAATCTTTGGACCATGAAGTGTTGGATTGCCCTAGAATGATTGCTAAGCTTGAAAGAATGAATCTAAATGAAGAAAACCCTAAGATAGCTCTAGAAATAGCCGAATCTCAGAAAGAATCAGAGAAAGTATTGATACAGATGACAGAAACCCTGAAAGAACATAAAGATGTCTGATTACTAGAGATCTTCAAAGAAAAGGAACAAGTTGAAGCAAGACTAGGGGACTTCAACATTGACTATATTCTTGACGAAGAAACACAAGTGAACATCATGCCAGAAAGAACTTGGGAAGTTATAGGGAATCCTGCCATGATTCCTTCACTGGGAGGAATAGGACTATTTAGAGGAAAGATGATAATGTTATTTGGAAAACTCGCTCAGAAACCTATAACAATTAATGGAACTTCAAATGAAGAATATTTTGAGATTATTAAGTTTATTGAGAACAGCGCCCCGTTTACTATGTTACTTGGAAAACCTTGGATTAAGAGAGATAAATCCACAAAGGAAGAAGAAGAAAAAATTTTAAAACAGCAGAGACAAGAGTTAACAAATTTCATGACCAAAAGGATTTCCTAGTTGATTGAAGAACAGGAGAACAGATCGAAGCCACTTATCGTTAGAGGCCCAGATGTCGAAGCTGAAAGAATGTTAGAAGGCTCAGAGAAGCCCAAAGCACGTGCTCCAAAAAAAGAAGAATTATTACCCCTCGGTCTTAGGAGAGAATCTTAGCAGCGCGAAGTACCTATGTTCAAGGAAAATAAGAATCAAAATGGAAAGAGAATCCCCAAGACGAAGCTCACTAGAAAAAAGGCTAGGAAACTAAGTAAAAAGAGAGCTACGATCGAAAGACTACAGAATATTTCAAAGGGGACCTCGCAAAATGGAAAACTCGCCGAAATTGAACTTCGTTGAGATATCAGACCAGCGACATAGGCCACTTCGCTGAGGTGAAGCAATATAGCCATTGGAAGTTGATATAACCATTCGACTGTCACTCTAAATGGGTCGCAAATAATTGATGATTCACCACTAGACCATCAGACCACACCATAAATGGACAGAACATGAGTTAATGATGCCTCATACCCATTGCAAGCAGATCGTTGCTAACTTTCTTACTTAGTCTGTCGCACCATGCCCCGAGAATACCTTTTGCTAACTAAGAAATTAATCCCACAGCCTGAGATTATTTTTCACTGTGATCATCGCCTTGTTCCCGTACCCTCCACTGTAGTTTCTGAATCCAGTTCACATCCAATCTAATCGACCCTGAGCTTGTATGTCAGACAAGATCAGCGTAGTAGAGAAAGCAGTCGAAGACGTTCTAATTGAATTAATGGCTGAGAAAGTCATGTCAGAAAGAAGGATGTTTGTAGGTGTGCAAGCATCATCAACAGGAGGAATCCAAGCTTCTCCCTCAACTTCTCGCAGAGAAGGACCTTCCCGAACCACAACAGAGACAAGAAAAAAGAACAGAGATGGCATTTTGAACACCAAGCTTATTCCACACATTCTTCCAACTTACATACCACCTCTAAGCGGTGGGATTAACCGTGACAGTGTACCCAGAGACTTCAAGTATACTTTGATCACCGCGTACCTTCTGAAAGGAGTGCACGCAGTTCGAGCTGATCAAGACAAGCTCATAGTGTTGAATTTTAGTGACTTCAACCTCGGCGATAGGAAATTCTATAGTATGCTTTCCCCACACAAGTATCTAACGAAGAAGAAGGGAAATAACTCAAATATCATCCCACAGTCTTCGACCCAAAACCGCACGCAGTCTACATTGTTGAATGTTATGAAGATTATGCACTTTGGCACACACCAAGAGGTGAATGCATGCGTAAAGTTGCTTCTATCTTGCTATCACGGAGGATACCTATGGCTAAATTGATGCATCACTATGGACACTACCTTGATCAATCCGATCATAGAGCTTAGCATGCAAGGCCCTGACCCATAGGAGTTCTACCCTGGCAAGACCTCCGACCGAGCATTAGAATAGAAAATTAAGGAAACCTATGGTGATGTCGAGAAGGGAATGCGAGGCTACAAGGTAGCCTCTATATAGAGTGGTGCAGTGTGCCTTGCCTGTCAACTAATCGTGGGCAAGTTAGTTCATAATAATAGACCAATTCAAGTGACCGGATTCACGGTCGACCTCACAGGGAAGTGCGCAGAAGAATTACAAATGAACTGGCCGTAGTACCTTGTCAACCAACTAGAGATTGATTACAGAGAACATTACAGTGCGTGCTGATGAGCATGAACAGAAGCTTCGGTCATATTACAAATTGACAGAATATGACTTGGAGGAGATTACCAAGGAATAGTCGGTAGACCTCCTTGTTCAAGAGGACCCCACAGAGTTGTCCGATGTGGATAGCCCTGACACTATGCCGGACACACCAGGACCAAGTAAAACGAAGAAAAATGACAAAGTGCATGATGTCCATAGAACATCGGTGCAGACATCCTCGACCTCATCTGAAGAGGGAGATGATGGTGGAGAACTAGGTGGTACAAAAGTCAAGCAAAACAAAGACAAAGTTACTCCTTCTAGAGACGAAGAGGATCCAACCAAGAAAAGGAAAGTTACCCCACCAAAGCCTTCATCCAGAAAGAAATCCAGAGCCACCAGGGCTACATTTAAGACTACCCTCACCTCAGAAGATTTCGACTTCTTAGTCATTGTGTTGAATGATGCTTCATTGGAGATCATGGAAAATCAAGAAGCGAAGAAGGAGGAGGTATTCAGCTGAATCAAGGCAGAACTTCGAGAAGTGTAGCAGGCACTACAATCCAGCCACACAGTTTCTATTGCACCCTTGACAAGTGGAACAAAAGAACCAGGAGATGAGCCAACCCAAATGCACCAGATTGCCAATAAAGTTGAAGCTCACCTTCGACAAGCTTAGGAAGAGACAATACAAGCTACCCAAGATTTGGCACAGGCACAGAAATATATGCTAGAATAGCGCAATAATGCAGAACAGGAAAAAATAGCTCTTCAAGCAAAGTGGTAGAAAGAGAAAGTAGCATTACATCAAGATAGGGAACAGTTGTTCGCAGAGCAACTTGAAGTATAGGAATGGGTTCACAGATCACTTCACTCTGTGACACTCCTTGACGCAGGTGCGCCAACCACGAGCACGTCCGCTCTCACAGGATCTTCCTTTTCTCAGCCCGAAGAACTCTAAGGTTCTTCTATTTCCCTATCGGGAAATATGCTCCCACAGTTCTCTCGTGCGATCCCCTTCCTTGACTTATCGGGGAATCGAAACTCGTGACTTCGCGAGTTCAAAGGTTGAACACTAGGTTCTCGAATCCCCGAGATCCGATGGTCAGTAAACTTGTTGACTTTTCCCTGAGGGATTTCTCTACTCGCGACCTCGCAACCTCGCCACCTCGTAGGTTGAACCGTTGAGCTTTCACCCCCCTATTCCGCGAATCCCCGAGGTGCGAGATTTCAACGAAATGTTGACTTCTTCCTCTAGGAAACACGTGTCTACTCGTTGATCACGCGGTTCCCACCTTATGCTCTGCCATGCATGTCCACACGAATCTCAGCCCTCGGCACTTCGTGACTCGCGAATCCTAACGCCAATACTTCAGGACTTCTCGCGGCGAGATCCCGAGGTCTTCGTGCCACCTGTATTCCACTCATCGGTCTCGCTATGGCCCACACTATCCTCCAGCTGTTGGGGTATCACTTCTCGCAACCTCGCGATCCCCGTGACGAAGTTCTCTAGCCTTTTCTCGCAAGGCTCCGATGCACGATCCCACGTGTGGATCCAACGGTCCTTCAGTGATCCGGATCCAATGGCTATTCACCTCCTCGCTTCTCACGTCTTCACGACTTTGAGTACCCAATACTTGGCTCTCACCTTGCGAACTCCTGAGTTCGCGAGATCTCTTGATCCCTGCCACCTGTCCCACTCATATGGACGCTCCTGATCCTCTCTCCACTTCGCGTACTCGCGCCTCGCGACTTTGAACATCCAATACTTGGGCCTTCACTCTGCGAACTCTCGAGTTCGTGAGATCTTTCGATCTCTGCCACCTGTCCTCCTCAGATGGACGGCTACAAATCTCTCACCACTTCACCACAGTTCTGTCCCTTTTTCTTGTGCACTCCTTGCACCTGCTCAATGCCCACCTGGCAGAGCTCCTACAGAACTCCTCAAATATTTTGTCTTCTTTCTGAACTCACGGTCGAGTTCTTCTTCCAGCACCTCGTGCTCACGCTCAATGCCCACCTGGCAGAGCTCTACGGAATTCACAGCAAATTTTTGTCTGCAATTGTGTTCCTTATACACAGCCTTGCCTCCAAGGTATTAAACAACCTTGAGGTCTTCTTCTTCTGAGTTGTTGATCTCAGTTCTTGTGCCTCAGCACGTCTTCGTCTGACTTCTCAGAGTTCAGAAGTGCATCCCCTGTGCACTGGTATTCAGAGACCGCAGTCCTCTGTCATACCCTCCTGGCATGAAACCTCAAAGACCTTCAACCTAAAATCAAACACACTCCTGCAAAATGCATCCACATAACATACATTCACAGCATATACAAAGAACACACACAGACATGCATATAAGATAGAGTAATGCAGGAAAAACTGTTATGTTTATATTAATGGCAAATGCCTGTATTTACAAGGTGTTCTCGAGCTCTCTCTAGCTCTACAACTCAACACTCTCCCTCAAAATGAGATATCAAACTCTCTTTTACCTGAGGGCTCTTAGCGCTTCCCTCCAGGTTCACCTACTCTAATAAATTACATTCAATGGATGTCTAGTCCAGTGTTTGGATCTAGATCTCAGTCGATCTAGCATTAAAGTCGATCCTATCTACAGCCTGCACAAAGGCACGACTTCCATGGTTCACCAACCTAGAACATTTAATTACATTCATTTTCAAATTTGAAATGAGGCTGCGCCTCTCTTCAACCTTTAAATGCATGTGTGTTGACGTGGTTGGCTGGCTAGCTAGTTGCATGGAGATATTCTCATGCATCATACTCCACAGCTGCAAAAATCATGAGCTCCCCCTGTAGCTGTTTGGAAATCCTCCTGGATCCCAAATAAGTCTTTGGAGCTTCCCATATACTCCATTCTGTTGTCGCTACTGCTTCCCCTGCACTGTTGCTTCTGTTGCCTTTTCTCTGCCCAGATTCTCTTCACTGGTAGTCTCTGCTGACCTCAACATCAGCTCCATGATCTCCTTGATCACTTCATCCAGCTGCTCCAGTGGCTGGTCCTATTCATGCAGAGTCCTCGGTTGCAAAAATTTTTGGCCATTGGGTAGATCATCATGATCTCCCATGCCTTCCTCATCCATTTCCAACTTCACCTGTTGGATGTGCACGCCCTACACTTTTACCCTTTCTTCCAGAGCTTCAATTTGATCCCATAGATTAGCAAAGCACATGTTGTCCATGTCTTCTTCATTTGTTATTGCAAGCTCTCGTGCTACAGTATTTTCAGCTTCTCGGCTGAAAATATCAAGCCACTCCTTGGAATTCTCGTTTTCCTCTTCTGCTCCTTCGGCTGTCAGCTCCAATGCTACAGCTCTTTTAGATTCCTGGTTGAAAGTAATGAGCCATTCCTCAGAATGCTCATCTTCTTCATCTTCTGCTGCAAACTCCCCTGTTGCAGTCTCTTCATCTTCAGTGCTGAATGCGTTGAGCCATTCCTCAGAATGCTCACTCTCTTCTTTGTCCTCTTGGGCATCTTCCAAAGTCTACTCCCATTTTTCTTCTTTTCTGGCAGTCATAGCTGATTGTTCCCCTGCTGTTGTTGCATCAGCAATACAATTTTCTGCCTCCTCTGGGGCAAATGGCTGGAATATTGAAATTCCCCCAATCATCACACGGCTCAAATCCTCCTCTGTCAGCTGCATCTGTTGATCTCCTTGTGATCTCATCTGCTCTGTCATCTCCTCTGGCTGATTCCAACTCACTTCTGAGTTTCTAAGACCCTCAGACAGTCTCATCTGCTCATCCCTGCCCACCTGGAAATATGGGATGCTTCCGCTGCTGCTTCCCTGGCAGACCATGAGATCAACTGATCCCATATTTATCAGCACTCCTGGATGAATTGAACTCTCCTCTGAGTCCATGAGACTTTCAGATAGTCTCAAATGTTCATCTCTGCCCACCTAGCAGTTCAAGATGCTTCCGCTGCCCTCTTGACAGTCTTCGAGATCCCGCAGCGATCTCTGATCATTTCCCAGCTGGTAATGTGAAATTCCTTCGTTGTCCTCCTGACAGTCTGTGAGATCCTCAACTGATCTCAACTCGGTTCCCTTTCCCATATGGCCATTTGGAAACCTTCCACTGCCCTCCTGGCAGTCTATGAGATCCTCAGACGATCCCAATTTATCTTCTTCATCATCCCAATCATCGAGATCTCTCCCAGTCTCTGGTTTGCATATCTGAACCAATTCCTCCTCTTCTATGGGCCTGAGGTTTTCAGCATACCTTAGCCATCTCCTTAACATCCTCTGTTGTCTTTTGACCATCATCTCCCTGACTGGCCATTTCACTTTTGGCATCTTCATGGGCCATTCATGCACCCATCTCGGCTTCTTATTCTGTTGCATCCGCAGTTCAAGATCCTCCATCTCTCGCTTTATGTCAGCGAGCTCTTTATCCATTTCTGTTGCATTCATCATCTCTGGCCTCTTCCATTCAACATGTTTATGGCCCTCAGTAGCCATGCTATTGTTTCTGTCTTCCATCCTGGAAAACCTGTTGTTGTCACTTCTGAAATCCTGAGTGCTCAGCTTCATCCTACAATCCTGTTGACTGTCTATGGATTGTTGCCTTCCTACAAACAATCACCTTACAGAGTCCTCCAGTGCTCTGTCTTCTTTCACCTGCAGTATACAGAAAAAATCATGTTCTGATACCACTTGACGCAGGTGCTCCAGCCATGGGCACGTCCGCTCTCACGGCCCGAAGAACTCTAAGGTTCTTCTATTTCCCTATCGGGAAATCTACTCCCATAGTTCTCTCGTGCGATCCCCTTCCTTGACTTATTGGGGAATTAGAACTCGTGACTTCGCAAGTTCAAAGGTTGAACACTAGGTTCTCGAATCCCTGAGATCCGATGGTCAGTCAACTCGCTGACTTTTCCCTGAGGGATTTCTCTACTCGCAACCTCGCAACCTCGCCACCTCACAGGTTGAACCATCGAGCTTTCACCCCACTATTCCGCGAATCCCCGAGGTGCGAGATTTCAACGGAATGTTGACTTCTTCCTCCAGGCAACACGTTTCCACCCATCGACCATGCGGTTCCCACCTTATGCTCTGCCATGCACGTCCACACGAATCTCGGCCCTCGACACTTCGCGACTCGCGAATCCTAAGGCCAATATTTTGGGACTTCTCACGGCGAGATCCCGAGGTCTTCGTGCCACCTGTATTCCACTCACTGGTCTCGCTATGGCCCACAATATCCTCCATCTATCTGGGTATCGCTTCTCACAACCTCGCGATCCCCATGACCAAGTTCTCGAGCCTTTTCTCGCGAGGCTCCGATGCACGATCCAACATGCAGATCCAACTGTCCTTCCGTGATCCAGATCCAACGGCTATTCACCTCCTCGCTTCTCGCGTCTTCGCGACTTTGAGTACCCAATACTTGGCTCTCACCCTATGAACTCCTGAGTTCGCGATATCTCTTGATCTCTGCCACCTATCCCACTCAGATGGACGCTCCTGGTCCTCTCGCCACTTCGCTGCTTCGCGTACTCACGCCTTGTGACTTTGAACATCCAATACTTGGGCCTTCACTCTGCGAACTCCCGAGTTTGCAAGATCTTTCGATCTCTGCCACCTGTCCTCCTCAGATGGACGGCTACAAATCTCTCGCCACTTCACCACTCGTGAAGTCGAATGACTTCCTCTTCCAACCTCCGATGTCTGAGTCCCCGAGGTGGGAATCTCGTGACATGCATCCACTCCCAAACGAACGGTCCAGATCAAATCTCTCTAATTTTCCATCTCTGATGTCAAGGGACTCTCTTACATCCTTAACATCCATGATATCCTGAGTGCCGATACCTTTCGGGATTCTCACTCTCCTGGTTTGCGAAGTTAAACCTCGCGCAGATCTCTACCAATCTGACGGCTTTCGGGTATTACGCTCTAGATCTGACAGCTCAGATCCATCCTTCCTCCTATGCGCTCCTCTGACTGCTCCCTGGATGCAAAAACCAACGGTCCAGATTCTATCGGCTAATCCAATGGCCGATGTTGCTCCTCCCGAGATTTGGTGCTCTTTCTTCCTGCACTTGGAATAATTTCAATTTCCAAAGGCCTCAACTTTTGTCTCTTTTCTTCTGCGATCTCTACAACCTCGAGCCTCGTTGTGCGTTCTCCACGACGCTATTCCTTCTTAGCTTGTTCTCCTCGAATCCTTAAAGGATTTCGATGTCTTCTCTCCTGCAGAGTCTTCACATGCACACAGCGTGCTATCTCTTCTGATCTTCCGCAACCACTTAGACCCCTTGGGGGATTTTACTTTCCTTCCTTCTCCCTCAGACAGAGAATAAAGTGCCTTCATGGTTCTCTGCTCATGCGACCTCTGGCTGAGTCTTCTAGGTGTTCAGCAACCCAGTGAATATCCTTTAGTGGATTCTTCCTTCAAGTAGTAGAACTCAAAGAGTTCTCTTCTTCCTGTGCCTATCTGTACAACGTCTCGATGCCCCTCTGGAAAAGTTCTCCTCTTCCACAGAACGTTCAACAGTTCTGTCCCTTTTTCTTGTGCACTCCTTGCACCTGCTCAATGCCCACCTAGCAGAGATCCTAAGGAACTCCTCAGAGATTCTGTCTTCTTTTTGAACTCACGGTCGAGTTCTTCTTCCAGCACCTCGTGCTCACGCTCAATGCCCACCTAGAAGAGCTCTACAGAATTCAAAGCAGAATTATGTCTGCAACTGTGTTCCTTATACACAGCCTTGCCTCCAAGGTATTCAACAACCTTGAGGTCTTCTTCTTCTGAGTTGTCGATCTCAGTTCCTGTGCCTCATCACGTCTTCATCTGACTCCTCAGAGTTCAGAAGTGCATCCCCTGTGCACTGGTATTCAGAGACCGCAGTCCTCTGTCATACCCTCCTAGAATGAAACCTCAAAGACCTTCAACCTGAAATCAAACACACTCCTGCAGAATGCATCCACATAACATACATTCATAGCATATACAAAGAACACACACAGACATGCATATAAGGCAGAGTAATGCAGGAAAAACTGCTCTGTTTATATTAATGGAAAATGCCTGTATTTACAAGGTGTTCTCGAGCTCTCTCCGGCTCTACAACTCAACACTCTCCCTCAAAATGAGATATCAAACTCTCTTTTACCTGAGGGATCTTAGCGCTTCCCTCCAGGTTCACCTACTCTAATAAATTACATTCAATGGCTATCTATTCCAGCGTATGGATCTAGATCTCATCCGATCTAGCATTAAAGTCGATCTTATCTACAGCCTTCACAAAGGAACGGCTTCCATGGCTCACCAGCCTAGAACATTTAATTACATTCATTTTCAAATTTGAAATTAGGTTGCGCCTCTCTTCAACCTTTAAATGCATGCGCGCTGACGTGGTTGGCTGGCTAGCTGGCTGCATGGAGAGATTCTCCTGCATCACTCCTCGAAGTCCAAATAGAAGAATGAGTTCCACAGTAGGTGGTACAACTGGAAGGAGTGATCCATCAACTTCAGTAGTGCATCGTAGACCTGGAACTTTGCACTGTGTCTGAGACACCTCAAGAAATAAGAGACCTAAGAGAGGCCACTGCCTAAAGCGCAGTTGATCGACTAAAATCTTTTGCCTTGGAATACAAGCAGTTGAGCTCTAGAATCACCCAGACGTATGAAAGCCTCACGGAAAGTACAGAATTACAGATGTTAGAGTCACAGCTCCAACACGCACAGCAGCAGGCATACACGTTACAAGTGCAGCTAAAGGCCTTGTCATTAGTTGAGAGAATGAAGAGGTTTCCAGAGAAACACATGGCCCAGCAGCAAGTACACAGACTCCAGATTAAAGTAATGGAAGTCTCTCAATGACTTCAACCAGTGCAAGAAAAGGCATGTCAACTATTCACTGAACTTGAAAGCCAGGGAGTAGAAATTGAATAGGTTGTGAGTACAGCGGAACAGTACCTCGAAGGACCTGTCAATGATGCACTTATTTAGGATTTCACTGAGAAAGAAGCAATAGCATTGCAGCAGATTGAAGCAGCTTGAGCCAAGCTCGAGGTGTTCAAAGCGGAATTGCTTAGACTAGAGTGACTCGGGATGAGTCACGGGTGAGTGTTTGGGGTCTGTTGGCCCTTGATCAAGTTTTGAGGAACACTTGGTCATATTTGACCGTTTTTGGGACTTCGACCGCCTGTCAAATATGGAACGCCAGATGAAGCAGAGATCATGGGATCTCGGCCCACTTTCGAGCCCCTTTTTGGGTTTTGGGACAATTTAATTGGAAAGGGATGTCGGCCCGTGGGTTCACCCACGCTTAGGCCCACTTTTGTATGTATAAATAGATGTCTAGGCGAAGTAAGTAAGGGACGGTAGCCTATCTATGTGTTGTAAGCTAAGTGCTAGTAGTGTTCTGTGCATGACTGTAGAAGGGTCACAGAGCTAAGTGCAAGTTATTGTAGAGATTATAGAAGGCTTTGTGCTACGACGCAAGGAAAAAAGATCTAGCGAGTTGCGCAGATCTTTTGTCCTGTGCGCATAAGGGTTTTTTATGACTGTTTTTTGTAACCGATTGAAGACATTAATAAATAAGAAGAGTTGGTGGATGTATCCCCAGGGTGGGGGTGAACCACGTACATGTTGTGTTGCTCCTCTTTGTGCGATGCATCGATGTGTTTCTATGTGATGCATGTTAGATAGATATGATGTTGCTTTGTGTCTAATCATGTGAATGAATGCTAGATCTGACCTACATGGATGTGCTTAGTGCTTGAATCTGCTAGATCTAATATTTTCCTATTATTTTAAGTGTTATTAGATGATGGATCTGGTTGCATACTGTGATACTTTGTAACTAGGGTACATTTGCGATGTTACTAAGAACTGAATATTGATGAAGGTTAATCGCTAAGCGCTTTGTTAAGCATTAGAATCATAGATATGTGTCCCAGCTAATGTTGCAAACATCTAAGTCTTACAACCACCCCTGCCTCTACCTTGGGTGAGACTTCATCTGCTGTTGCCAAAAGGGCTGGTAGTTAGGGTTTTGTTGGTGTGTTGTTGTAGCATTGAACCCTGGGTCTGACCCTGTGCCAACAGCCTACAAGCAGTCTGGGTAACTATTCTATGAGTTTTATTTTGAATTAGATAGTGTAGATGTATTTTTATTTATTTTATGTACATGAATTGTCATTTTGCTTCTTTGTTGTATAAATTGGTGTTTGTGATTTAATTGGCTTAACTTGGTTTTGTAGGTTATTATGAGGAATCTTGTTAATATGCAATGACTCTCTAGTTAGTAGAAGCAAGCTTGCAATCTTATATACTAACCCCGTGTGTGATTAGATGGTAGATTAGACTTCCTTTATGTTGAAACAACGTTTAAAATAAAGTTTAAAACAGAGTTTTAATTCATGATTTCTTTGACAAGGCTTCGGTGGATGGATAGTGTTAACTTTAGTTTTCATTGCTTATCCAATTACTGCTTAGTTTTTGCTTATCTAATTGTTAGCTAGTTTACTCATTTCATTACTTGTCATATGCTAGAATAGTGTTTAATTTATGTTTATGGGTATTTTCTCCTTTTGCAAATTAAATTGTCAAATAGAACTAGTTTAGTTTACTTCATGCAATTTCTCTCTTAGATCTAGGTTGCAATTTCAATTCATAGTTGAATATTGAGTTTAGTGTAGTATGATTTTGCTTAAAGTAGTATAGAGTGAAATTAAAATTCATAGAATAGTGTCTTTATATTGTTAATGGTTAATGCATGATTAAATAATCACATGGATATGCAGGATAATTGATGTTGTTTCAATAATGGTTAAGTTCTCACTGGATTGCCTAATTCACACTTTTCACTTTTCTATTGAATTCAATATCGAGTTTATCCCTCTTGAATTATCTTTCATTGTTAAGTGCCATCGTGATATTATAAGACACCAGAGACATTCACACAACCATCAACACTATATTTGATTTTTCATAGCTTAGGAGATAGTTTCCTTGCTTTTGTAGGATAGATAGTCTTCTTGATTTGGTAGATTAAAGGATAGTTTGCTTATCATAAAGATTAGTTATTAATTTCGTTTATTATCATAATGCTTTCAATTTAGTAGATTTCCTTTTGTAAATTAGAAGTAGTTGTGAAGTTTAATTCAAGAATAGAGTTTGTTTGTTTCTTAGCTTAATTAGTTGCTTATTGATCAGTTTACTTGTTGTAGAAGTTATCATAGGTTAGTTAGTTGTTTACTTTCTTTAATAGGGTAGTTGATTGCTTGTCTATTTTTCTTTGATAGGGTAGTTGCTTGTCTATTTACTTGCTTTCATAGGATAGTTTCTTATTGAATTTTAGTAGGTTAATTAAAGTAGTTTGTTGTTGTTATTGTTTATTAGATAGATAGTTTGTTTTTGCTTATTGTTATGATTGAACTAGTTTTCTTTAAGTAGGTTTTTGATTTGTTTTTTTAGAACTATCCATCGATCCTTTGTTCAAAGGTTACTTAGGGTAATAGTTTGAGTTTCTTAGTAGGGCTTGATCATTAGTAGTCTTTGCTTGAATAGATTATCCCTTAGATAGCCACTTCCTTAGTTAGACTATACTACCTCCATCCCTTCTACCTTGGCATATATATTGCTACAACTCTAAGTTTACTTACCCCGGGTTGACAATTTAATTGAGGGTTTTTAGTGTGTTTTTAGTGCATATAGAATACCCATCAGGTAACTTGGTAGGCATATTGGGCCAAGTAGCATCATGAAAAATGGGATCATTCGTGAGTTTGGTTAAATCAGAAATGTTGAGGGATGCCAAGTATGGCATAGGGAGATTTGGAGGAGGATTAGTTCCATCCATCGTGTGTGTAGGTAATGGACTTGTCCCTTGAGAGGGATTTGGTGGGTGTGTACTTCTCCCTTGAGAAGAA
>JZKD02S1806356.1:63306-96825 GCA_000966675.3 Picea glauca | reverse complement strand
TCTATATAATTTTTTATTTTTGTTCTATTTAATGTTGCCACTAATACATATTGTAACAATTCCGACGTTTTATTTGTGGCGTTATGGTAAAAATTGTCCATATTGTCGCAAAATATAGAAAATTTATAAAAAAAAAAGTTCATGTTGCTCGATAACGTCGGTCTTGCCACGTTAACCTCACTCTTGCCACGTTTTCCACTGGAACGTCGGTCTTGCCACGTTTTCCAATGGAACGTCGCTCTTACCACATTTGTGAAGATGTACGTCGCAATTGCCACGTTAATGTCAGTCTTGCCACGTTAACGTCGCTCTTGCCACGTTTTTCACTGGAATGTCGCTCTTGCCACGTTTTCCACTAGAACGTCACTCTTGCCACGTTTCTGAAGATGTATGTCGCAATTGCCACGTTAACATTGGTCTTGCCACGTTAACGTCTCTCTTGCCACGTTTTCCACTGGAACGTCTCTCTTGCCACGTTTGTGAAGATGTATGTCGCAATTGCCATGTTAACATCGGTCTTGCCACGTTTTCCACTGGAATGTCTCTCTTGCCACGTTTGTGAAAATGTATGTCGCAATTGTGACGATTGTGAAACTAGGTTTATGTGTAGTACATATCTAAGCAGGAGAATCTTACCTTTTACCTTGAATGATTAAGGAATTGTACAAGGGTCTCCTCTTATCGATGAAATTGTATATTCATGCTTCCTGTGTATGCAGTAGAGAATTTGTTGCAGTGTGATGTCTAGGAAAAGATAGCCAGGAATATTAGCTAAGAGACCCTTGATAGGTCCGATAGNTTCCACTGGAACGTCGCTCTTGCCACGTTTTCCACTGGAACGTCGCTCTTGCCACGTTTGTGAAGATGTATGTCGCAATTGCCACGTTAACGTCGCTCTTGCCACGTTTTCCACTAGAATGTCACTCTTGCCACGTTTTCCACTGGAACGTCACTCTTGCCACGTTTCTAAAGATGTATGTCGCAATTGCCACGTTAACGTCGGTCTTGCCATGTTAACATCGCTCTTGCCACGTTTTCCACTGGAATGTCTCTCTTGCCACGTTTGTGAAGATGTATGTTGCAATTGCCATGTTAACATCGGTCTTGCCACGTTTTCCACTGGAACGTCTCTCTTGCCACGTTTGTGAAAATGTATGTCGTAATTGTGACGATTGTGAAACTAGGTTTATGTGTAGTACATATCTAAGCAGGAGAATCTTACCTTTTACCTTGAATGATTAAGGAATTGTACAAGGGTCTCCTCTTATGGATGAAATTGTATATTCATGCTTCCTGTGTATGCAGTAGAGAATTTGTTGCAGTGTGATGTCTAGGAAAAGATAGCCAGGAATATTAGCTAAGAGACCCTTGATAGGTCCGATAGGAAGAAGTACTTTGATCTTCCTCCTAGAAGGGATGAAAGTGTAACCATAATTGTAGTTTGATATAGGTCTTGTGTAATGTGGGAATCATTAATCTCCTGTGAAACCTTTGTCTTGGTGTGGACATCATGCAAAAAAAAATCTAACCCCCACTTAAATGGCGAGGANAACAATAATGAGTCATATTTACATCAAACAATATTGGGTCCATTACCCAAACCTTTGTGCTACGGGGCTTTCTTCAAGGGTTGACATCAATGACAACCAACCTTAATCAACACTGACTTGGTTCGTAGAGTGGTCACCAGCAAAGGTTGTAACCCTTTTTATCTTGAATTTGAATAAAAGAGATTATCTTTGTCCCAAAACCCTATGTTTACATGCTCTTATTTATTTGAGCATTTATATCTAAAATTAGGCTTTTAAAGTTATGATTAGAGATTGTATATGTTGTTTCATTGTATTCCTAACTCCTTGCAGGTCATCTTTGGGAGGATATATGTGATATAGGAGGCAGAAACAAGTGGAAGAGGTCTACACCAACCGTAAGGATTGAAGGTTCACTCATTAGCCCTATCTTCCCTCTTTCTCTTATCACTTAGTTTAGAAGGTTTTGGTGTAGATTAAAGGTAGATCAGTCTTTTAAGGGAGTTATCACTCTACCTATTCCTTAGACCCAGTTTAGGGGGAATTTCCCCACAACACTGAGGAGGCCTCGAAATAAATGGTTCGGATATGGAACATAACACACTTGAATGAGGAAGAATTTACAAAAGAGGTTGTTGATGCTTTAGGAGCCTTTGTTGATGAAAAAAAATGGTTTATTAGCAAACTCACTTCTCAATTGAGAAAAAAAAAGAATTAAGTGGCAGAGTTGCAGGAAAAATTAAGTTCTAGAGAATCTATCTTATCCAAAAAACATCATTCCTGGATTGATCAGTTGATGGAAGAAAATAAAGTATATGTTGATATTATTGATAAAATTAGAGCTGAGGAAAATGTTATTAGAACAAAAATTGCTAAGTAATTAGTTATTCTTCAAGAAGAAAAGAAAGGAATGTTCAAGAAGCATGAAGAGAAAACCAATGCTCTGGTGGCCCAAATCAATGAGCTAAAGGTTAAACAAGAGAATATAGAAATTAGCAAGACAAAATTCATCGATATAAGTGACAAATTAGCAAGTCTTCAAGAATTGTTTTATGTTAAACTAAATGAAATCAAGCTACAACTTGACCAATTGTTGAAGTTTATTGAAGAATCTAAAATGAAATATGAGAAGCAAAAAATTGCTCAAAAGTATTTTGAGAAAGTAAAAACATGGGAAGCAAAGGATGACAACTTGCCTAAAGGATTTTCCAAAATGACTAATGAAGAGAAAATTTGAATGCAAGCTTCATTAGATGCTTGGTATACCAATTGTGATTTCTCACGGGACTTAATTAAAGAAACTAGTAAGAATTGTTCGGATCTCTAGGATTCACCTCTAGATATTATTGAAGAGCATAACATGCCTCATGTTCAATTTCTTGGTCATGTAGTGCCATTGTCCAATTTTCTTACAGATGTCAACCAACAAAAGAATTCATGTATAGATTGTATTATGCAGCTTAAATTATGGAATGTGGAAGTGGTCAAAGAGTTCATATCCAAACAAGAAGAATGCTCAAGATATATCAACCCTTTTCTCTCGAATTTCAAGACATAAAATAAATATATTGCCAAGAAACTTTATTGATGTGGGTTAAATGAGGATATTCCTCATCCAACTCTAACTTCACCAATGCTAGAAAAGTTTGGTTTATGGCAATCCTTTATCAAATAATGAGAAAGTAAAATAAATAAATATTATAAAGCCAACGAAGGCGGTATTTCTTCTTGAAATATAAAGTGTTGAACTAATTTTCCACCTGGGAGAATCAATTGAAATTAAAAAGGAAATTGCCCTAAATTTCAGGATTTGAATTTTATTTAATGCAAATTGATATGAGGATCTGATGGTTGGAAATGGAATACTCAAACTTGTTTTATTGGTTTGAATTTATGTTTGAAGACCTAGTCTTTTGGCAAATTTTATTTGAGTAAAGCGAAGATTGTATGATTGCACTTTTGTTAAATCTTGTAATTTCCTCTATTTCAGGTTTTATGTTAAATTTTTTCCATAATTCTATTTATTTGTCAATTGATTTCATATTAGATAAGAGAATGAATTATTATTATCAATATTAGTTTTATTATTGCTAACACTTGATGTATTTAGATCCATAGTTAAATAATCTTTATGAACTTTTTCCAACAGCTTATTTCTCATCATTTACTCTCATGTTTGATATTCACAATAAAAGTTCAATTGGTAGTCACAAGAAAAGATATTCCTATGTGATGAATGGACTATTATTTTTTCATACTGTGAAAGGGATAATGTCGTCTTGAAACTGATTTATGAAACTGTTGTTTTTCGTTTCTATGCTTTTAGATATATAAACTTTTCTTTGACTACAATTGGATGTGGATATAATCGTTATGATCTTATTTAAGTCATATTAGTTATTTGTGCTTAACAAATTCTAATAATAATGAACTTTTTGTGTTCTTGGAAATTGATTATTTAGATTTGGATATTTAAAATTAAGTATTTCTCTCAACTAAGATAGGATAGTCGAGTTAATTAGTTGTCATTTCTACAAATTAGATTAAGATGTATTACATTATAGATCTTAAATGATTAAGTCTCTTATCAAGGAGCTAATTTATTTAGTGATAAATCAAGCCCGCATATCGGTTGGAAGTTACCATTCCAAATGAGAACGGTTCTAATTGGGTCTTGTGATCGGGTAGCTATCCCTTGTTGCAGGAAGGAATTTTTCCACTTGTCAACAATTGGTGCTAGAAGGAGGGCCAAGTGACATGCATGGATAGTAGATAATCTTGTGGTATCAGTTCATCCAAATCATCTCATACCAAATCACCTCCAAGGAGGACCCCTAAATCTACCAATGGAATTTCATCGCTCAAACAAAGTTTGGTGTCCAATTCACCTGATTTTATTGAAAATCCATAAACGTTAGAATCCCAAAACAACCATGTTTCATCATCACAAATTGAGCTTGTAGATTCTACAATTTCTAAATAAATCTCCATTATCAATCCACGGCTACAATTATCTAGGGTTTTGACAAGAGCACATAGTAAGGAAATTGGTCAACCCCCTATTGACTTCACAATTCTTGAAAAAATCAAACAACCTAGGAAAGATAAATCTAGTGAAACAATTTTCATCTCTAAATGTAATACTCTGGCTTACCTTTCCAATATATTAATGGGATTTGACGATCTTAATGATTCATTGATTGATTTCCACTTTGAAGTTAGTTCTAGTAAGCCACCATCTTCACCATAGATCCCTCCTCACACTCATGTTGGATCTCAAACACTTTCTTCGCAAGCGAGTCATAGAAAATCCCCTTAGGGAAGTCCAAGGTAGCCCTAAAGGATAAATATGGTTGGAGTACCAAGCATGTTGTGGATTACCTCAGGATCTGTTGTAGTTCCAGGTCCTTCTCATGACCTTCCTAGAAATCCAAATAAATTCCTACCCAAATTTGATCTTGATAACAGGGAATCTACTGAAGATCGTGTTAGAAAATTCATGTTGGTAGTTGATTTAATGGGTGTACAACATGAATATTTATGTCGATTATTTCCATATACATTTGAGGGAAAAGAATCTACATGGTATTTTGCACTACCACAAGAAACTATCACTAATTAGGATGATTTTGCAACCACGCTCATGAAGAAATTTGATGAGGATAAAACCCCAGCAACGTTGGTCTTAGATTTTTCATGAATCAAAATGACCCCTAAGGAAAAAATCAAATATTTTTGACATTGATGAATAAAATTTGGAAGATTCTAGGCATGTTGATAATGTGATTATTGAATTTTATACCACAACTTTGCCTTCTTCCATTTCCATTTTTGTTAAGAGATCCAGAAAAAACACATTAGCAGATACGTTTGAAGAAACATTAGATGTAGAAAATGAAATTATGAGCCTTGTAGGAAAAGCACCAATTGAGGACAAAAGAACTTTTCCACTTTCTAGGAAACAAAATGTAATCAAAACCACAAATGATAAGAAAGATAAATAATTTGATGACAAAGATAGTCTTCAAACAATAATAAAAAATCTTTCAAATTATATCATAGATCTAAAGAAATATTCAAGTGAAAGTTCATCATACAGGAGACCATGGAAACCTCATTTTATAAGAAAGCATCCACCTCCTAATAATCAAAACATTTCTACTGAAGAAATATACCTTGAGGAATTTTCTCAAGATCATTATTGCTAAGCTCTTGAAGCGAATCGTTTTGAGAAAAATTGTCCATGATTTATTAACATGTTCAAAGTTTTCGTTGCAATGGAAGAAGAAGAGAAAGGACAAACAAATCAAGAAGAGAAAGAGGATGATCAAAACATTGAATCATCAATTAACGTTACATGGGATATTACTAATTGAATAATATATTATGATGAAGAGGACATAGATGAAGAAATATGTGTTTCCAAAACGAGAAGAAAATTCTCCCTTCCACTTCTAAAACATTGACTACTTCATCCTCTCCCAAAAAAATAGTTTCTACAAACAGGTTGAACTCCACTGAAAACAAACCAATTGTTTGTTATAATAGTATTGATTATGATCTTGTAGAAGATATGAAAAAACTAGAGCCAATATTTCTTTTTATGAATTAACTAAATTAACTCAACAAAAAAACAAGTTGATTCATGCTTTACAAATTAATTCAGAAAAAATAAAAAAGAGAAAACAACTCAAAATTTGTCATCAAATGTCAATGTTGCCTTAATTTGAGATAAATGTGGTTCAAATACACCTCCATTTCTTTTGAAATTCAAAACTTTTAATAGGAATGTACAAAAAAATTTAGTGGATTCAGGGGATTCATCTAATGTCATGCCTTACTCTATGTGCAATAAACTTAACAAAGAACCCAAAAAATCTACTATTCAAATTGTACAATTGGACAGATCAAATGTTAAAGTTTTAGGGGAATTAAAAGGCATCTTAATTAGGTTAGCATAAAATCCAAAAGTTCACCAAATCATTGATATTATTGTATTTGACATTCTAGATTCATATAGTCTTCTTTTAAGTAGATATTGGTCAGAAAAACTTCATGGCTATTTTTCAACTGACTGGTCACATCTTTGGCTACCATTTAATGTCTGACCTAATCAAATAAAGGTTGAGTGAGAAATACATATGAAGTGTATTGTCGCATATTTAAATGACCCCAATGAACCAATAATGTTTTCAAATTCAACTTTGGGAAATTATTGCATTGACTCGTTCTTTGGAAATTTCTCTGCAGAACCTTCACCTTTTTCAAAGTCAGGTTTGTATTCTGAAATCTTGCATTGTACTCAGATGGTTGAATCTAACTATGCAGAATTAGAGACTAATAATATAAATTTGGTTACAAGAAAATATTTTTGGAATTTATATTTTGATGGCTCCAAATCAAATGAAGGTGCAGGTGTTGGTTGTGTCCTCAAATATCTTGTATGAAATAAGACTCTACTAGAATGTAGGATCGAATTTGATTCTACCAATAATGTTGTTGAATATGAGGCTCTCATTTAGGGTCTCAAAAAAGAAATAGATTTGAAAATTGAAGCAATAAAAGTAGTGGGTGATTCTAAAATCATAACTAAACAAGCAACGAATTCAATACATTGTATTTCCAATCGCCTAAGGAACTACCAATGCAGGGTATAGAGCTTGATTAATCATTTTGATGCTTTTAACATTATTTATGTGCCTTTACATTTAAATCATGATGCTTATTTTCTTTCTCATGTTGCTTCATGATTAATTCCTTTAGTGTATTTCTCTCTGAATAAATTTTATTTGGAATTGATTTTCATGCCCTCGATTCCAGATAATATCACTAATTGGAGGGTCTACAATGATAATGACCAGATATTGAAATTTATTACATAGGAAGATACTTTCAAAGATTTTTTCATTGATGAAAATCAGCACGATGAGGAAATAAATGACATTTCTCTGGAAAATCCATTAAATACAGAAAATGGAATCCCTAAATCACTGGTAATTTTACAGAAGTTTTATGATTTGCAAGATAAATTCAAAAATAAAACAAATTGTAAAACCAACAGTTCCTCGATGCAATATGAAGTAATCAATTTAGGAACCGATCAAAATCCTCTAAATATTAATTTAGGAATAAAATGTTCTCCCTCTGAATGTAATTCCTTTATCAAAAAATTTAAGGAGTAAAAAGGCATATTTTTATGGACTTGTGATGATCTAAAACTATATGATACTGAAATCATTCGACATGTCATTCCAACTAGGAAAGAGACTAAATATTTGCAATAAAAAATAAGGAAAACTCACCCAAATCTTGAGCTTCAAATTAAGAAAGAATTAAACAAATGATTACAAGCCAAGATTTTCTTTCCAATTAGACATTCACAATGGGTTTCAAATTTAGTTCCAATTAGGAATAAGAATGGGGATATCATAATTTTTATCGATTTTCATAATTTAAGTAAAGCTTCAAAAAAATATAATTACCTTGTTCCACCTATGGAACAAATCTTACAAGTATTTGGGTCTGAAATGATTTCTCTTCTAGATGGATTTTATGGTTATAATGAGATTTTGGTTTCCCAACCAGGTCAAATAAAACCACCTTTGGAACCAAATGGAGAACCTATGCATATAGGAAAATGTCTTTCATATTAATTAATGGAGGAGATACATTCCAAAGAGGCATGGATATTGCATTTAGATGATTGATAAACAAATCTGTGGTTTTTTATTTAGATGATATCATCGTCTACTCTTGGAATAGAAATGAACATGTTGATCATTTGAGAATTTCTTTTTATCAATGTAGAAGATATGGGAATTCTTTAAATCCAAAGAAAACAATTTTTTTTGTAACAGAAGGTAAGGTTTTAGGTTTCATTGTCTTAAAACTTGGAATTATAATAGATATTGAAAAGACTAAATATATTTCACAAATTGATTTCCCTCACAGTCAGAAAAATATGAAATCATTTTTAGGAAAAATAAATTTTGTGAGGAGGCTTGTTCCTAGTTTTGTTGAAATAGTTAAACCTTTACAGGAAATTATTAAAAATAATTATGCATTTATGTGGGAAGATAAAGAAAGGGAATCTTTTAGAAACATTAAAGAAGCAATTGTTCAATATTCCATTTTAATGAGAAGAGATTTTGAAAAGGATTTTATTATATATACCTTTGCATCTAATTGTTCTTATGTAGCTGTGTTGATGTAGAAAAATTCAGAATCTTTTGAAGTCCCAATATCTTTCATGAGCTCAAAATTACAAGGTGCGGAGTTAAAGTATCTTGACATTGACAAATAGGCTTAGATTTCTTTTAAAGCAGTAAAACATTTTTTTTCCATATCTTTTGAAGTCTCATACAAAATTCATTGTACCACATACCTTGATTAGAAATGTGTTGGTATAGAAAGAATTAGGGGATAAGAGAGAAAATTGGATGAAAACACTCCAAGAATATGACCTTGAAATCAAGCCAACGAAAATTGTGAGAGGACAAGGTTTATGTAAGTTAGTGGTGGATTCAGAAGGCCCTCGGGTAAGTGATCAAGAAGGTTGGGAGAATGAATTGGAGGTAAGATATTAAATATTATCTAACTCATGGTATTGATCCTACCTTTTCATGTTATATGATATTAAATATTATCTAACTCATGGTATTGATCCTCAATTCTTGGAACCTAAAAAGAAAAGAGCTTTGAGACTGAAATCTTCTAAATACCAACTCATAGATGGAGTATTGCTTAGAAACAATTATGATGATATAGTTATAATATGTATTGAAAAAATTGATGTAGATAAGGTATTGGTTCAACTGCATGATAGACCAACTGTAGGACATTTTGGTGGAGAGACAACTACACAAAAAAATATCTTAGATGGCTACTTTTGGCCTACCTTGTTTAGAGATGCTTATTCCTATGCCAGAAAATGTAATATCTATCAGAAATCTCCAGGAAGAGAAAAGAAACATGTTTTTCCACTACAGCCAGTTGAGTTTGAAAGTCAATTTGAACAATGGGGATTAGATATAATTAGAAAAATTAATCCCAATTATGCACAACAGCATAAATATATTTTGACTACAAAGAATTTTTTACACGATGGAATGAAGCTACTCCTCTCAATAAGGTTAATAAATACCAGGTTATCTATTTCCTTAGTCAATTCATAATTTATTGGTTTGGCATTCCCAAATCCTTTCTTTTTTATGATGCATCTTATTTTTCGCCTCTCAAATTAACTGAATATGATTTTGAGAAAGGGATCACGATTAAATTTCCTGCAAACTATTATCCTCAAGGAAATGGTTTAGCAAAGTCAACCAATAAAAAATTAATTTGAATCCTCAAAAATACCATTCATGAACATCAGACAAATCGGCATAAACAACTTCATAATGTATTATGGGAATATAGGGTAAAACCTACAAAATCATTAGGAAATTCACCATACTTTCTTATTTGTTGAAAAGAAACTATTTTACCTCTTAATGTTTTCCTTCCTTTGAAACTAGCTCAATCTATTCAAGAAGAATCATGTCCTAAGATGAAAATGAGAATTGACGCATTAATGAAGTTACAAGAAGAAAAGGGAAAAAACAAAAATAAATTTCATGAACATTAAACAATAATCAAATGTTCATTTGATAGGCATTCAATTGATAAAAAAGATTTTCAAATTGGAGATATAATCCTGAAATGGGACAAAGCTCATGAAAAAAAAGGAAAACACACGAAATTTCAACATCTTTGGTTAGGACCATTTCAAATTGATAAAAAAATTGGCCACTCAATATATATTCTACAATCATTAGAAGGGGAGGCTGAAAACCTCCCCGTGGATGGCCAAATTCTAAAAAAAAAATCTTAGTCATTATTGGATGACGATTTGTAAATATTGTACAGTTCGTTTTGACTTATAAAGGCTTGCTTTTTATTTATTTTGTTTTCGGTTTGGGTGTTTTTGTTTTCGGTTGTTATTTTTCACTTCATTTCTGTTACAGATTGGTAGGCATGTTTCAGTTATAAATCTGAAAGGGTGATTTCATTTTATTTTCATGAGATCCTTGGCTATATAAGGTAGTAACTTCTAGTTATGGAGGAAATGCTTTATTTGTTATTCAATATAATTATAGTGATAATTTGAAAGAAAATGCATATCTAATATTTTTGTAAGATATTCATCCACTTCACAATATAAGATTAACATTTGTAATAATTGGAAATGAGAGAAAAACATTGGGCTTAGTTTTTATCCACAAAACTTTTTCCAATCAAAATAACTCTTGTATCACCCCACTTCCATCACACTCATTGCATACACTATATATATATATATATATCATAGGGATGTAAATTATGAAATGGAAGTTGAAAAATGTTATTTTAGTGTGGAAAGTACAAGTTAACCCATCGGGGCTATGGACTCTTGTGGACAGTGAAGCAATGTTGGGTTCAAGAGATATGAGGAAAAATTGTGTGTAAAATTTGGTTTGTATAAAGACTTAGGCCGTTGGTTTGATTTCATAACTGATTAAAAACTTATTTTCTTATTTCAAAATAATGAATTCCATTTTTTGCTCTCTTAAAAATGTTATGTTAACCAAAGAGTATTGATGATGAACAACCAATCTTTTACAAATATCAAGTATTGTATAATTAGTCCTAAACTAACAAGTGAAAACTTTAAGCTAAGATTATCTTATAATAATGGACATAAAACCCTATATTTTCAATAACAAAGATAATTGTTTCTCCCCGTGTGTCGCCATTTGTTGTAGTTGATACATCAACCCTCCCATTATTGAATATTTTTGAATAAAGATAATGGGTTCCTTACAAACATTTTTTGAAATTTATGGTTTGATTTATTTTATTTTTTACTTTTGGTGCCTTTTGGTCTCTTCATCTAATTTTGATCCATCTTAGTCATTGTAATAAACTTCTTTAGAAAAAAATAGACCTCTAATTTTTAAAAGCTATTTGTTAAATAATTACCCCGATGTCATGGGTGACCGGTGATCAAGTGGTCGAGTCCTGTTTCATGTTCGTTCTAAGCAAATTAAAATAATTCTTTTGATTTCCTGGTGGTTCAGTAAGTCGGTTGATCGGTTGATCAGTGGTCTGGTTAGTCATTGATCAGACTAGGTTTTCGTGTGTTGCATTATGGTTCGAATGGCAGCCCGGTGGGCTGGGGTTCTGGTGGTGTGGTTAATCATAAGGTTATATCTAATAACTTAATCACTTAATATAATATCACCGGCCCGGTCCTTATCACTACGATTATAAATTTGGTTCAAAAGAAACATCTGGTGATTCAGTGCACAGTTTACGAACATTCCCACCCCATTTCAAATTCTAAATTGTCTTTTCTTCCATTAATTGTTCTGGCGATCACGTGTTAATGCACATTAAAGTGAATTTATCATGCAATGTGATATGAATTAATCCTGAAAATGATGTATGTCATATGCATAGTACATATTTCATCTCTTTTTTATTATTTTGTGCATGACTTTGAGCTTGTTGTAAATAAATTGTGTGAAATCCAATAGTAAAAGTACAGTTTTTCTTCATAAATATTTCCTGGTTAGTATTAACTTTCAGATCATCATTCAAGTTCTAAATTAAGTTTTTACATATAAAATTTGTACTCTAAATTTCTTTCAAAATGTAGGACCCTCTACAACAAGATGACTAAGAAAGGGAAAGTAAAGCAGTAGAAATATGAGGAGGAAGAAATAGAAAGGAATCCAAATTCAACTTTCTATTCAGACACTTCTTATAAAATTTGATTCAAGAACTACATGGAATGGAGTGAAATTTACAAATTCATTGAAGAACGAGATTTCACAGAGGAATACAAGTCTGATGTTGATGAAATTCAAGATATTAAAATGTCCATTTAGCATAGAATAACATCCAAACCAACTATCCCACCCTATTGTGACATGGTATAGTGGATTATTTCCCATAGTGATATTTCTACTTGTACAATTTTAAATTATGCTCATAAAGTCATTGGGTCGTTTAGGCATGAGGATATTTCCAATATGTACAAGTTAGGATAGGATAAAGTCAATTTGGATGAAAATTTTAATTAGGGTTTTATAGAAGAAGAAGTAAAAAAGGAAGATATTTATATGGGTGATTTAATTAGGAATTGGTGGCATGATCCTTCAACATTTAAGATCATTTCAAATAAAATATAGCTCATTCAAAGACAAAAAAATAAATAAATAACCTCTTATGTTAGTTTCCATTATGATCTGTCTATTATATGGGGAGAAATATTCTCTAAAACTTAAACTATGATGGGTTCCCCTTATTCACCATATTTTAAAGGGTAAAATCTTCAATTGGGCCCATATCCTTTCTACCAATATCAAAGAAGAAGTGAAAAAGTCACAAGAGGTGTCATCAGGATATTGATCGGGATTTTTCATCTCTGGCTACCTGATAGATGTAGTCTGTGTAGTAACCTCTTTCCCTCTATTGTCTTGGAATTGATCTTTTTCTCAAGATCTGATCCATATTCACTTTTCCAAGTTATGGGTTGTAAAGTCGTTGAGCCTCAACAACCTCCCATTATTTTTAAAGTTTTTGAATAATAATAGGTCCCTTTTGTTTATTTATTTTTGGTTTATTTGATTTTACACTATAGTTTTGTGATGAAATTGAATTATTTTCCAATAATATTTTTGAAACATAAAAAATAACCAAACAATAAAACCCACTCTTAATCTCTAGGTTTTATGTTGGCTCATGACCAGATTTTACCGGATCGGACTTTGTTCAATCATTTAATAAAATCACCAGCCTCGATGCCTTGGTGCTCCGATCTTCCGGTAGGTCGATGCACAATCTCTCGATATATCGATCGCCTGATGGTCTGATTGGCTTGTTGATCTGGTTATATCGAATCGGGTTTTCCTTCAGATTTGCTATTTTAATAAATCTTTCCCCAATACCCGACCTCCGGATACCTTGATGTCCTGATGGGTCGGTCTTTATTTATATCGGATCGAGAAAGGTTGGTTTTGAAACTTTAATAACTCCCTCCCGATATGTTGGTGCCCTGCTCTCCCAATGGGCCGATAATATTGGATTGGTTTTCTTTTTTTGTTTTGGTTAACAATACTCTCACGCGGGAAGTTTGTCATAGTGGCATCAAATTGTGATTCTTATAGGAATTCATTTTTGCAACAAGTCACGGACTCTCAGTAGCCCAATGATACTATAGTTTGAACCATACCAAAATGATATTATTTCTAGGTGAATATGTGTTTCATTCAATAAAATTCCCAATCCGCAATGCCTTGATTAAGCGATTAAACAATTATTAAAGCACAATAAATCATAATAAAACTTACCGGATCAGGCTTCACTCGTTGGTTTTAAAGGTATAGTGCTAAGACTCCTTGGTGAGTTTGTGCCTAGTAATAAACCTTGCCTTCAAAATTCAAATAAACTTAACTGTATTTTCCTGTGTTAATATTTTTGGCATGTTTCGTTACGGACATTTAAGAGGTTTAATGGGATTCATGCTTGGCATTATTGCAACATTGAAATAGCATTTATATGCTTGCTTGTATCAATTATCACTTTATTGATAATCCATATAGCTCCTTTGAGCCAAATTATTAACCCTAGCTGTGGTTGCTCAAGAACCTTAAAAATTCCAAAATTTCTTCCAATTTTCTCTCTTTTTGGTTAGTATTGACAAAAACATTTTCAATTCAGGAGAATTTGTCATTTATTTCTAAAAATTTGATCCTTAATTGTTTGTTGCGGGGATTATCATTACAAAATGACGCAAAAATGTAAGGCAAAGAAGTAAAAGGCTGAGGAAGAAAAAATCGAAAGGAATCCCAACTCAATGTTCTTATTAGACACAACATTCAACACAGGAGAAACTAGTAATCTAGAATGGAGCCAGTTATATAAATTCATCGAGGAATGAGACTTCACAGATGAATATGAATCATATGTCGATGGCTTGGTCGACATCAGGAGTTCCAGTATTCATAAGATTTCTATCAGACCAGCTATATTGCCTTACTATGACATGGTACGGTTGATAATCTCCCACATTGATATTTCAACTTGCATAATTGTTAATTCCTCTCACCAGGTTTTTGGGTCTTTCATACGAGATGATATTTCTAATATGTATAAGTTAACTCCACCCACAGCCAGTATAGATGATAATTTTATCAAAGGTTTTATTCAAAAAGAAGTTGAAAAATATGAGTTACAGATGGATGATTTAATTAGAGACTTGTGAAATTATCCTAATTCTTTCAAGATCATAGAAGAAAAGATTTACCATGTCCCTAGATTAAAGAAACCCGCCATGTTGGTTTCCATCATGCTATGTCTCCAGTATGGAAAAATATTCCTTTAAATTTAAGTTGGGTCGAGTTCCTCTTATCCATGAGGTTCTCACAGGGAAGGTTTTTAATTGGGCACATATCCTCTCTGATAAGATCAAACAAGAGGTTCAAAAGTCCCAAGAGGCACCTCCAGGTTACTGCCCAAGATTTTTCATGTCTAGTTATCTTATCGATGTCATTTGTGCAATTACCCCTTTTCCCCTCTTAGCTTGGAACTGGTCTCCCTTTGATGAATCAATTCACTTGTATTTCTCTAAGATGTGGCCAGTCAACTGCAAGATTTTTTCTATGACATTTGCAATGTTTTCATGATTCCTCTGCATTTTCTTTTAAAAACTCATCCATCTCCCAAATTCACTCAGGAATCCATGGAAACTATTAAGGATATTGGTGATTTGTTTGTAGATGAGGAATTATCATACATTAGAATATATGGGTGTGAAGGGGATCCCCGTGTTTTTCCTAGATATGTCCTAAACAGACTATCTTTGAGAGAAATTGCATGCCAAATTGTCGGTGTCGGCATTGCAGCATCCCTGTCAAGAAATCAGAAAAAACAATCGCATAAATTCCCAAGTTTACTAGGAATTTTTACTTTATTAAATATAAAGCATGCTTAGAAGGAAGTGGATAAATTGGAAGGAAAATGGTTGCCTCAAGGGAATCTGAAAAACATGATCCAACATAGATTGTTAAAAAACATTGTGTTATGGTCAAAAGTAAAGCATACATCCATGAAGATGACCAATTTGACATTGTTTTTCAGAAAGCCATAAGTTTTCATGAAGTATCTCAAAGAATTGATGCTATATGAAACAGTTCCAAATTTTCAAACTTCATTGATTGGAAATTTAAAAGGGAAAAGGCCTTTCTTAAAGAAAAGAATGAAAAGTAGGGAATTGAAGCAATAGAGATTGATGAATATGAGGATGAACCACCCAAGTATGAAACTGAACAGGATCACAACACTTCAACAATGGATTCATAGGTAGATGAACATGATCAACAGAGGACTGCAACAGTAGAACATGACTTGAGTGAAACAACAATCATACTCCTATCAAAACTCTTGAAGTCAATGAAGATTTTAACACCAATACAGATATGGAGTACTCCCAAACAATAGTTATTCCTATTATTTATCATATTGATACTACCCCCATAGCTACTATTCCAAGAAGAATGGTTACAACCCCTTTAGATATTTACAGCCTCCATCCTATATAAGATATTGTTTTGTCCTTAGACAATTATGATTTTGATGATAAAACAGGAACTATAGTAAGGAGAAAGACCAAGAAGAGGAAAATGACACACCAGGAAGAAGTCACACAAGAAGTAACCTAACTATGGAATGCTACACACTTAGATGGTGAAGAATTTGTAGAGGAAGTTGGTGATTCCTTGGGAGCGTTTGCAAATGAAAACAAATGGTCTGTAAGGAAAATGTCGACTCAATTAAAGTAGGAAGGGGAAAAAGTGGAAGAGTTGTGAGAATAGTTAAAATCACAAGAATCCATTTGGTCATGGGAACATGAACCACAACTGAAAGACCTTACATAAGCAAGACAAATATCCCTAGATAATGTTGCACAGCCAAATACCAACATCAATGAAATTAGGTCTGAATGTGATAGGTGGTCATCCCTTGTCAAGGATGAGAAAGAAAAATTGAGAATCAAGTAGATACTTTGACTGCTTAGTTAGAGGAAATGAAAATCAAAATTTTTAATTTTTAAACTTTAAAGAAAGAAGCCATGGAGCTGAGTAACAAACTTGATTTCTTACAAGAGTTACTTTACACCAAACTGTATGTTATCAAAGAGCATCAAGAATGTGTACTTCAATTCTCTATAGCATCTCAAGCACAATTTATTTTTTTAAAGAAGGAAGCACAAGTTTCATTTGAAAATATGAAGATTTGGGAAGCACAAGGAATTATCTTCCTCAAAGTTGCTCCATATTCTCTGAAGAAGGAAAATTACAAATTCAAGCATCACTTGACTCTTGGAATAGCAATTGTTTATTCTCATATGATTTAATCAAGGAAATAATCAAGAGCTACTCAGACTTATGGGATATAGCTCTAGATATAATTGATGATTATAATATGCCTCATGTGAAGATTCTGGCCCAATATGTTCCTTTGTCAAATTTTCTAAACGATGTACACCAACATATTTTCTCAAGGATAGATGGGATTACTCAAATCAGTTTTTGAAATATGGAAAATGTCCAACAATTCATCACTCGACCTACAAAATGTTACAAATCCATCAATGATTTCTTAATGCAATTCAAATTGGGACATGAAGAAATAGCTAAGTATATCTATCGATGCAAGTTGAAGGATGAGATTCCCCATCCACCATTAATTTCACTAATGTTAAAGAAATTTCACATATGGAAAAGTTATGTGCAGATGCAAGGGGAAAAAGTTAGTGAAGGATTTACGGGTACTGAGGATAATATCTCTCCTTAATATCATCTAACAAATCAAATCAATATATGCACCTATTAGTCTGATCAAATTATGGAAACACTTCTAATATTTAGCATTTTTTTTCTTTTATTTATTGTAATTATGTAACAAAACCAAGGGGTTGGAAACTCTGGGAAAATTGGCTATGTACATTATTGTAAAAGCCAAAATTTTGTTATTGGAAGACTTGGAAGAGGTGATACCAACATTGTGTTTCAATTATTTTGGTACTACTATTCAGAGTTAATGAAATACAGATTTTTCATGTCATTTCCTCTCTTAGATTTATTAATGAATGAATGTTTATATTCTTCTATTTATGCACTATTGTTAGAAACTTTGAGGAATTATTATGTCATTCTTGATTGAATCTAATGGAAAAGATAACAAATTAAAATATGAGTATGCATGTTGAAAACCTTTTGGTAACTATTTACTGAATGAATTATTGGTATGTATTTATTTGTATTGTTGTTAAAATGTGAGAGTTATTTTCATAATTAGAATGCATACCTTTATCTCATATTTAAATTCATTTCATTTGTCTATATTGAGTGTGAGCATATGTTGGCATGTTTTATAGGAAGAGTGTGCTTGTCATTGATGGCAAGAACAGCAACGACAATGGCAAATAGGAAAAGCGTAAGCTCAGGGTGAGAAGCCTCAGTACTCGTCCGATCAAGAAATTGATCGTATTGATCATCTAATATTATGGGCGTTGGTCATATGAATGACCATGGGCTTGAGGACCATTGGAGAATCGTGATCGTCGGATCTGCAAGCCAGGTCAACGACAGGGATGAATTGCGAAGAGCGAAAGAAGACTTAAACAAGTCGCTAGTTCTAATCCTGTGATTGGTCTAGATCGTCAGATCTCATCAACCCAAATATCGACGATTGTGGTTGATCTAACAAACGATCATATTAAATTGGATTAATTCGTGACAGTCGGATGCGCAACCGCCAAATCAACGGCAGAGATAGATTACGGAGATCGAAAGGAGAATTAAATATCATGTTATTTCCAATCCCTCAATTAGTCAGGACCATCAGATCTTATAGCCTCGAAGATCGACGATTGTGGTTGACTCACCAACAATGCACAACTTCAAATTGCGGAGTTTTGGTGACGAGTTAAATCATCGCAAGTTGTGGTTCTGAAACCATCCTTGATCATTGATCTGCTTCGAGTATCTTCACAACTGTTGGATCACTTTAAGTGGAAGGATAATATAAGGGGGGGGAAACAGTTGAGAATTCGATTATCTAAATACTCATCAGCCCTCAGATCACCTTAAGTCGAAGGATAGGATAAGAAAGGGATGAGATCTGAGATCTCGATCACCCAAATTTATGTCATTCATTGGATCGAACTAAAAGGAAAGATAGGATAAGAAAAGACGGAGAGTTGTTGGAGTTAATCCAAGGAAAAGTTGCATCGCAGACAGATCGAGTCGTTGATCTAATATCTTGATCAAACGAACATCATTCATTTCGGGTCTAAAGTTATGAGGAGTTTACGCTTCGGAAAAATCTCACTTCAATAATTTCAAGTTGAAGTTTGAAATCCCCAAAGACCGGAGACCCAGAGAGCCGAAATAAATTATCGATCGTCAAATCATCCGAAGTATATCTCAGTCGTTTGATCATCCGAAGAATATCTCAAGCGTCATATCGTCCAAAGTGAATCTGGGTCGTTTGATCCAAAGCGTCAGTTTGAGATTTGAAATCCCCGAAGTCTGGAGAGCCGGAGAATCGAAAAAAGATCTCAATCGTCGAATCATCCAAAGTAAATCTCAGTCGTCAAATCGTTAGAAGAAGATCTCAAGCATCAAATCATCCGAAGCGAATCTGGGTCGTCTGATCCAGAGCGTCAATTTGAGATTTGAAATCCCCGAAGTCCGGAGAGCTGGAGAACCAAAAAAAATCTCAGTCATCGGATCATTCGAAGTAAATCTCAGTTGCCATATTGTCTGAAGAATATATCAAGCATCAGATTGTCCAAAGTAAATCTAGGCAGGTTGATCTAGAGCATCAGTTTGAGATTTGAGATTTCAAAAGTCCGGAGACCCGAAGGAGATCTCGACCATTGATCGAGAAAGGGGACGCATAATCGTTGATCTGATTGAAAGGTCAAGTTCCCGAAGTAGAGGCGGAGTCATCGATTGAGAAGGACAAGTGTCTGCAGATCATCGACTCCAAAATATTGGCATACGGAGAAAAGAAGGGTTTGAGATTTGAAACTCACGGAGCCCGGATCACGAAGTAAATCACAGTCGTTGATTTAGGAAGGTTAGATCTGATCCATAGAACTTGACAGGATAGATCTGAACTGTTAGTTCAGGAGCACTGTTAAGATCGTGAGATTGGTGGTCCCATCACATTGCGAGGTCAGAACATGCTCAAGTCTTAATTTTTCGTCAGCGGGCTGCAATCAAAACCATGGTATCGCCAAAGGCATACGTCGAGCTCTATAGTGAATTGCAGGGTGAAAAGCAGATTGCCCTCAAACCACCTTTGGTTTCACCCGCAATCACATGGTCACATGAGAGCATCACCCAAGGTCACATCAATGGAAGATTGAGGAAGGAGCTAGCGCTGCTAGGCTCCACATCGAAGGTTACACATTGAAAAGTCAAAAAGCATCTGTGTGTATAATTCAACGGCATTGATCAAACTGAATCTGATCGAAGGGTCGTTGTTTCATCTTGTGATTTCTTGATCAGTAACGATTCAGTTAAACTAACTGAATCATTGTTCTGTGATGTTGGGATCATGGCTCTTGAGCATTCTGAGATTCCCAACATGGGCGTTGGAGATTCGGAGAGGAACGGATGATGAGGGCATGAATAAAATAAAGATGTCATGACAGAGGAAGGTTGTTGTTTCTATGTAAAATAAGTTGAATTGGATGTGATCAAGGAGATAGCAGGAACAGAGAAGAAAAGATGCAGACATGAAGAACATAAGCTGGACAGAGAAGAAATGGTGAAAATAGAAGATTGTACGAGAACCAAAGAGCATGAGAAGAACAGAGGAAGAGAAAATGGAGAGAGACAACAAGTGGAGCCAAGAATGAACAGACAGAAGCAGAGAAAAATTGCAGAACAGAGAAGAAATGGTAAGCATTGAAACGTATGTATTGTTGTAAGGTCTTAGTCAAGTAAATATTTATCTCAGGGTGGTAGGGTGGTGGTAGGGAGGATTTTTGTCCTCAGAGTTTCAAGTGGGTTCTTGAACACAGGGAGTTGTATCTTCCATCTAGTTTCAACTAGAAAAACCAGGGTGGTAGGGTGGTGCAAGGGAGAACCATTTTTCTCTGTTATACAGGTTGGTGCCTATGTGACTAGAAGTTGGTGATTCCATCCAGTTGGTGCTAGAACATTCATGAAGTTGGTGCTTCCTTCTAGTGGGTGCTAGAGAAACCAGAGATTTGGTGCTCTCAACAAGTTGCAGCTTGTTAAAGAAGAGGTTGTAGCTTCATTTTGAGTTGGTGCTCAAAGAAAGATGATATGCAAAACTTAAAGACTACCTATCATTCAAAGAAGAAGAGGTTTTCTCCCTTTATGGGATTCCTCGTGAATATATGTCTCTGTGTATATCATATGTGTGATTGATGTTTCTTATTTTTGTTGTTCATGTCTTGCATAATATTGATGATCACTTGGAGAAGGTTAATAATATTTTAATAGGCATAAAAATGTTTAAGCACAGCAACAACTTATTCACCCCCCCCCCTCTCAGTTGTCTTAGTAATTCCAACAATTGGTATCAGAGAAGGTTCTTTTTACCTAAAGGTAGATCATAATTAAGCTTAAACATGACAAGTCATGAAGGAACTTCGACCAATAAGAATCCTATGTTTGATGGAACAAATTTTGGTTTCTAGAAGGTTAGAATGAGAACATACATTATGGCCTTAGGTGTTGATGTTTGAGATGTCGTAGATACTGGATATATAAAACCTGTTGTGCTAGCTTTCAAAGATGATAAGTTAGAATTTAGCTTCAATGCAAAGGCAATGAATGTTATCTTGAGTGGGCTTGTTGAAGCTGAATTTGTAAAGGTAATGCATCTTGATTCTGCCAAAGGGATGTGGGATAAACTCATTAGCAGTTATGAAGGAAATGAGAAAGTAAAAGATGCCAAACTTCAGACATATAGATTGAAATTTGAAAAACTAAAGATGAATGAGGATGAAACAGTTAATAAATATTTCTTAAGAGTTGAGGAGCTTGTGGATTCCATGAAGGGTCTTGGTGAGAATATTGAAGATGCATTTTTAGTTCAGAAGATTTTAAGATCTCTACCTAATAGGTTTAATCCAAAAATTTATGCAATAGAAGAACTGAATGATCTTAAGATTTTGTCTATTGATCAACTTCTAGGAACTCTAACTGCTTATGAAATGAGGATTAGTAAAGATAAACCCACCTCTAGAAAAGCATCATTTAAAGCAGATAAGAATGAGGATTATGAGCCTGATGAAATTGAAGAAAAATTGTGAGAAGACTAAAGAAAGGATCAGGTAAATACCAAGGTAAGTTGCCCTTAAAATGTTTTAACTGTGGAAAGATAGGTCATTTTTCATCTAAGTGTCCACACAAGAAGAAGGAACAAAAATATGAAGGTTAAGAGAAGTACAAATCCAAGAGATTTGGTAAAAAGAAACGTTTATGTGTAAACAATGATGACTCTTCAGAAGACACAGATAGTGACTCTTCCAGTGAAGATAAGGTTAATGACTTTATGCTTATGGCCAAAGAGGATTATGATAATAATAGCACAGGAAGTGATGTTGATGATGAATAATATTTGGTTGATATGGAAGGTGAACTAATCAGTGCTTTAGAAGAGATTGGCAGACTCAAACTTAAGAAGAGAAAACAAAAATAGTTGTTGATGCAGTTTGAAAAGAATGGTAAAAAACTTGATGAAGACTTTGCCCTGATAAAAGTGGAGTTAGAAGAGGCAAAGAAAATAGAGGACACTCTGAAAAAACAGTTATCAGAGAAGAAGGCTAGATGTGAATCCTTGGAAGAAGAGGTGGTAAAAAGCAGAAAAGAGATGGATAAGTTTAAAGCAATGTATCTCCAAAATCTTCCAAGCATTAAAGCCTTAGCAAAACTAAACGACATTCTGAGAAAACAGAGATCTCCTTTGTTGAATATTGGTTTAGGCTATGTAAGTGGTTCAAGCAGCAAACATATAGAAATCAAAGAGCCAATAAGGATGATCAAGTTCCAAGTCAGCATACAATCAGACCATGTGAGTACTCTGCCACCAAAAGCTAATAACGACAAGATGATCCTTGGTCAAAAAAAAAGATATCAGAAGATGGAGCAAAAAATGCCAAGAAGAAGGCCATCATTCAGTTACCAAAATTTCTTCCATGATTATTGTTTTTACTGCTCTAATTTATGTCATAAGATTGCAAATCATCAAATTAAGTTTAGAGACTTGAAACTGAGAAGATCAAGAAATAAACAATCTTTGCAACATAGATCTAAACAGCCAATGAGTAGACAAAGTTGCCCCGATCACTTTGACCTATTTAACAATGATCTCAAATGTTATAATTGTCATAAATTCGGCCACAAAGCTGCAAATTGTCATCTAAAGAATTACAAAGTAGATCCAAGGATAAAACCCTTAGCTAGAAATGCCATCACATTGAAAAACAAAGATAGTGAAAATTGTGGTCTAGTACTTTCAGCTCAGACAAAAGAACCCTTGGCATATTGATAGTGGATGTTCCAAACACATGACTGGAGACAAAAGTAATTTTATGTCTCTAAGTGAAAGCAAATCAGGAAATGTAACCTTTGGAAATGATGCACCAAGAAAAATCAAAGGTAAAGGAATGGTAAATCTAAGTAATGGAAAAGGGAAAGCTCAAGATGTGTTGTTTGTAGATGGTATGAAACATAATTTCTTCGTGTCAGTCAAGTTTGTTATAGAGGATGTAAAAAAAAATTCACTTCTAAAGATTGTAAAAAACAATATGTGAATTCAGGACAGTTGATTGCAAAAGGCATAAGAACAGAAAACAATGTCTAAGTTTTGAAAGAAGGAAAAGAAGAATGTCAGTTAAGAAAGTATGATGAAAGTTGGTAACTTGGTTATGGCATAGGAGACTTGGACACCTAAATTTTGATCATCTAATCAAACTTAGAAATAGTGGGGCGGTAAAAGAACTTCCAAAAATATCAAAGCCATATGATTTTGTATGCAAACCTTGCCAAATAGGAAAGCTCACTCGGACACGGTTTAAATATAAGAACTTTGTATCAACAGAGAAACCTCTTCAGTTAGTGCATATGGATTTATGTGGACTATCAAGGAAGGAAGGTATAGGAAAAGAAAAATATTTCATGTTGATTATTGATGATTATTCTAGACTTACATGGTTGCCTTTCTGAAAGAAAAATATGAAGCATTTGAAAAATTCAAAGTGTTTAAGGCTCTGACTGAGAATCAAACGGGAAAAAGATTGAAGGTAGTAAGGTTTGATAGAGGAGGAGATTTTAGTTTAGGAGACTTCAAATATTTTTGTGATAAACATGGGATCAAAAGAGAGTATACTATTCCAAGGACTCCACAGCAAAATGGAGTAGTTGAGAGGCAGAATAGATCAGTTCAGCAGATGGCAATATCAATGATGAATGAAAAGAATATTGCTCAGACATATTGGGTAGAAGCAATTCATACAGTTGTACATATTCTTAACAAATATCATCTCAGGCCACAAAGTGGCAAGACTCCTTATGAACTATGGTTTGGAAGACCTACGTCAATCAAGCATTTTAAAGTCTTTGGGAGTAAGTGTTATATCAAGAATAATGATGAAAATCTGGGAAAATATGATGACAGGGCTGATGAAGGTATATTCTTAGGGTATCCTACAAACAATAAAGGATACAGATGCTATAATAAGAGGTTGCATAAATTGATTGATTGTATTGACATAAAAGTTGATGAAGAAATCCCGGTGCAAGATGTAAACAGTGTTGAATCAACAACATGGGATATAGTTGAATTTGAAGATGAACACGTCCAAGAATCAGAAAGAGAAGACTCTAAGTCAGATGAAGATACAAATACTCAGGCATACTCAAATCAGCAAACAGCATCAAATTCTCCCTCTAGAATTACTCAAAAGAATCATCCTGCAAGTCAAATAATTGGTGTAAAAGACAAAGGTGTACAAACCAGGAGAAGGATAATCAAAGACATCGAGCAATCACATATAGCCTTCATATCCATGGTTGAACCCAAGAACTTTAATGAAGCTAGTAAATATGTAAATTGGTTAAAATCAATGAATGAGGAACTGGATCAGATTGAGATGAACAATACTTGAGAGCTTGTTTCTAGACCTGCAGATAAGAATGTAATTGGCTCCAAATGGGTGTTTAAGAACAAAATGAATGAACAAGGACAAATTGTTAGGAATAAAGTCAGATTGGTCTGTAAGGGGTATGCACAAGTTGAAGGACAGGATTTTGATGAAACCTTTGCACCAGTGGCAAGATTGGAAGCCATCAGAACATTTCTTACCTATGCATGTCATAATAACTTTAAAGTATATCAGATGGATGTTAAGTCATCATTTCTTAATGTAGATCTAGAAAAACATGTATATGTAGAGAAACCTGAAGGATTTTCACTGATAGATAATCCTGACTATGTATGTAAGTTGAAAAAGGCATTATATGGACTGAAACAGGCACCACGACCCTAGTATTATAGACTGGACAAATTTTTACAGGACAAAGGGCTCAAGAAAGGTATTGTTGATGGTAATCTATACATTAAGTCTGAAGGTGATGATTTATTAGTTGTTTTGGTTTATGTAGATGACATTATTTTTGGATGCACTAATGACCCTTCAGTTTAGTGTTTTGCTAATTCAATGCAGACTGAGTTTGAGATGTCCATGATAGGAGAATTGTCATATTTTCTTGGTTTACGAATCAGTCAGAGTTCTGCAGGGATATTTATCTCTCAAGAAAAGTATTTGAAAAAGATGTTAAAGAGGTTTCAGATGGAAGATTCTACACCTGTGAGAACACCTATGGTGGTTTTTTGCAAGCTCAGTAAAGATGATATTTCACCTGATGGTGATCAAAGAACATATCGATCAATGATAGGCAGTATTTTTTACATCACAGCATCCCGTCCTGATATAATGCAATCTGTTGGAATGGTAGGTCGTTATCAGTCTTCTCCTAAACAAAGTCATTTAGTTGTTTTCAAGAGGATATTCAAATATTTGAAGGGTACAATGACTTATGGTCTTTGGTATCCTAGAAATCAAAATTTTCAATTAACTGCATATTCACATGTTCATTGGGAAAATTGTTTGGATGAGAGAAAGAGCACTAGTGGAGGTGCATTCTTCTTAGGTGATTTGTTAGTAGCATGGCTTAGTAAGAAACAGGGATCTATTTTATTATCAACTATAGAGGCAGAGTACATTGTTGTTGCTACTTGTTGCACTCAGATCTTATGGATGATACAAACTCTTGTAGATTTGAAGATAACCTATGTTGATCCAATTCCACTTCACTGTGATAACACCAGTGCCATTAGTGTCTCCAAGAATAATGTTCTCCATTCAAAAACAAAGCATATACCAATAAAGTATCATTTTCTCAAATAGCATGTTACAAACAGAGTTGTTCAGCTGAATTATATTCCTTCCACATAGATGATAGTTGATATCTTCAATAAACCACTTGCAAAATATCAGTTTGAGTATCTACGCCAGAAGTTGGGCATGAACCTGTTATCAAGTTAAAATAGCCTATCTGTCAAGGGGAGTATGTGTTGGTTGAATCTCTAATACCTCCAAAAAGTACTGCAACAGCTCAGGGGGAGCATGTTTTCTTTGACATTGATGTCAAAGGGGGAGAAAAGGTTGGTCAGGATGCTACAGTTGGAGGTCTAAGCAGAATAGTGTAGCCTTTCAAGGTTGCCATCAATGCCAAAGGGGGGTATTGTTGGCATGTTTTAGAGGAAGAGTTTGCTTGTCATTTATGGAAAGAACAGCAGTGACAATGGAAAATAGGAAAAGCATAAGCTCAGGGTGAGAATCCTTAGCAGTCGTTTGATCAAGAAATTCACCGTGTTGATCATCTAATATTAAGGGCATCGGTCATATGAGTGAATGTGGGCTTGAGGAGCGTTGGAGGATCGTGACCTTCAAATCTACAAGCCAAATCAACGACAGGGATGAATTGCGGAGAGCGAAAGAAGAATTAAACAACTTTCTAGTTCTAATACCGCAATTGGTCTAGATCATCAGATCTCATCAATCCAAATATCGACGATTGTGGTTGATCTAACAAATGATCATATTAAGTCGGATTAAGTCGTGACTGTTGGATGCGCAATCTCTGGATCAACGGTAGGGATAGATTGTGGAGATCGAAAGGAGAATTAAATATCATGTTATTTCCAATCTCGCAATTAGTCGGGACCGTCAGATCTTATAGCCTCGAAGATTGATGATTTTCGTTGACTCACCAATAGCGCACAACTTCAAATTGCGGAGTTTTGGTGATGAGTTAAATCACTCGCAAGTTTTGGTTCTGCAACCATCCTTGATCGTTGATCTGCTTCGAGTGTCTTCACAATCGTTAGATCACTTTAAGTGGAAGGATAAGATAAGCGGGGAAAAATAGTTGAGAATTCGATTATCTTTATACCTGTCAGCTATCAGATCACCTTAAGTGGAAGGATAGAATAAGCAAGGGCTAAGATCTAAGATCTCAATCACCCGAATTTTCATCAGTCGTCGGATCAAACTAAAAGGAAAGATAGGATAAGCAAAGATGGAGAGTCGTTGGATTTAATCCAAGGTATAGTTGCACCGCAAATAGATTGAGCCATTGATCTAAGATCTTGATTAAACGAAAATCATTTGTTACGAGTCTAAAGTTATGAGGATGTTACGCTTTGAAAAAATCTCACTTCAAGAATTTCAAGTTGAGATCTGAAATCCATGAAGCCCGGAGACCCAGAGAGCCGAAATAAATTATCGATTGTCGGATCATCCAAAGTAGATCTCAGTCATCAGATCGTCCCAAGAATATATCAAGTGTCAGATCATCCGAAACGAATCTGGGCCATCTGATCTAGAGCGTTAGTTTGAGATTTGAAATCCCCAAAATCTAGAGAGTCGGAGAGCCAAAACAAAATCTCAGTCGTAGGATCATCCGAAGTAAATCTTAGTCATTAGATCGTCTAAAGAAGATCTCAAGCATCAGATCGTTCGAAGTGAATCTGGGTCGTCTGATCGAGAGCATCAGTTTGAGATTTGAAATCCCTGAAGTCCAGAGAGCCAGAGAACCAAAACAAAATCTCAGTTGTTGGATCATCCGAAGTAAATCTCAGTCGTCATAACGTCTGAAGAATATCTCAAGCGTTAGATCGCTCGAAGTGAATCTGGGTCGTCTGATCCAGAGTGTCAGTTTGATATTTGAGATTTCAGAAGTCTGGAGACCCGAAGGAGATCTCAACCATTGATCGAGAAAGCGATCACAGAACCATTGATCTAGTTGAAAGTTCAAATTCCCGAAGTGGAGGCAGAGTCATCGATTGAGAAGGACAGGTGTCTACAGATCATTGACTCCGAAATATTGGTGTACGAAGAAAAGCAGGGTTTGATATTTGAAACTCCCAGAGCCCGGATCACGAAGTAAATCACAGTCGTTGATCTAGGAAGGTTAGATATGATCCGCAGAACTTGATAGGACAGATCTGAAATGTCATTTCAGGAGCACCGTCAAGATCATGAGATCGACGATCCCATCGCATTGTAGGGTCAGAACATGCTCGAGTCTTAATTTTTCATGAGCGGGCCACAATCAAAACCACGGTATCGCCAAAGGCATACATGGAGCTCTATGGTGAATTGTGGGGAAAAAAGTGGATTGCCCTCAAACCACATTTGGTTGCGCCCGCAATCATGTGGTCACATGAGAGCATCGCCTAACTTCACATCAACGGAATATTGAGGAAGGAGCTAGCGCTTCTAGGCTCCACATCGAAGATTACGCATTGAAAATTCAAAAAGCATATGCGTGTATAATCCAATGGCATTGATCAAACGAAATATGATCGAAGGGTTTTTGTTTCATCTCGTAATTTCTTGATCAGTTACGATTCAGTTAAACTAACCGAATCATTGTTCTGGGATGTTGGAATCATGGCTCTTGAGCATTCTGAGATTCCCAACATGGGTGTCGGAGATTTGGAGAGTAACGGATGATGAGGGCATGAATAAAAGAAATATTTCATGACAGAGGAAGGTTGTTGTTTCTCTGTAAAATAAGTTGAATTGTATGTGATCAAGAAGATAGCAGGAACAAAGAAGAAAATATGCAGAGATGAAGAACATAAGCTGGACAGAGCAGAAATGGTGAAAACAGAAGATTGTACGAGAACCAAAGAGCATGAGAAGAACAGAGGAAGAAAAAATGGAGAGAGACAACAAGTGGAGCCAAGCATGAACAGACAGAAGCAGAGCAAAATTGTAGAACAAAGAAGAAGTGGTAAGCATTGAAATGTTTCTATTGTTGTAAGGTCTTAGTCAAGTAAAGATTTATCTCAGGGTGGTAGGGTGGTGCTAGGGAGGATTGTTTTCCTCAAAGTTTCAAGTGGGTGCTTGAACACAAGGAGTTTTAGCTTCCATCTAGTTGAAACCAAAAAAACTAGGGTGGTAGGGTGGTGCAAGGGAGAACCATTGTTCTCTGTTATATAGGTTGGTGCCTGTGTGACTAGAAGTTGGTGCTTCCATCCAGTTGGTGCTAGAACATTCAGGAAGTTGGTGCTTCCTTCTAGTGGGTACATATAAGTGTCCACACAAGAAGAAGGACCATATCTCTAAAGGTGAAGAGAAGTAAAAATCCAAGAGATTTGGTAAAAAGAAAAGTTTATGTCTAAATAATGATGACTCTTCAGAAGACATAGATAGTGACTCTTCCTGTGAAGATAATGTTAATGACTTTATGCGTATGGCCAAAGAGGATTATGATAATAACATCACAGAAAGTGATGTTAGTTATGAAGAAGTTTTGGTTTATATGGACGGTGAACTAATCAGTGCTTTAGAAGAGATTGACATACTCGGACTTAAGAAGAGAAAAAAAAAACAGTTGTTGATGCAGTTTGAAAAGAATGGTAAAAAACCTGATGAAGACTTTGCCCTGCTAAAAGTGGAGTTAGAAGAGGCAAAGAAAATAGAGGACACTCTGAAATAGTGGTTATCAGAGAAGAAGGCTAGATGTGAAGCCTTGGAAGAAGAGGTAGTAAAAAGCAGAAAAGAGATGGAGAAGTTTAAAGCATTGTATCTCCAAAATCTTCCAAGCATTAAAGCCTCAGCAGAACTAAACGACATTCTGAGCAAACAAAGATCTCCTTTGTTGAATATTGTTTTAGGCTATGTAAGTGGTTAAAGAAGCAAACATTTAGAAAGAAAAGAGCCAGTAAAGATGATAAAGTTCCAAGTCACCAGACAATCATACCATGTGAGTACTCTGCCACCAAAAGCTAATAAAGACAACATGATCCCTAATAAAAAACAAAGATATCATAATATGGAGCAACAAATTCCAAGAAGAAACAGTGGACACCTAAATTTTGATCATCTAATCAAACTTAGAAACAGTGGGGCAGTAAAAGATCTTCCAAAAATATCAAATCCATATGATTTTGTATGCAAACCTTGCCAAATAGGAAATCTCACTTGGACACAGTTTAAATCTAAGAACTTTGCATCAACAGAGAAACCTCTTCAATTAGTACATATGGATTTATGTGGACCATCAACAAAGGAAGGTACAGGAAAATAAAATTATTTCATGTTGATTATTGATGATTATTCTAGACTTACATGGGTTGCTTTTCTCAAAGAAAAATCTTAAGAATTTGAAAAATTCAAAGTGTTTAAGGCTCTGACTGAGAATCAAGCAAGAAAAATATTGAAGGTAGTAAGGTCTGATAGAGGAGGAGAGTTTAGTTCAGGAGACTTCAAATATTTTTGTGATAAACATGGGATCAAAAGAGATTATATTATTCCAAGGACTCTACAGCAAAATGGAGTAGTTGAGAGGCAGAATAGATCAGTTCAACAGATGGAAATATCAATGATGAATGAAAAGAATATTGCTCGGACATATTGGGTAGAAGCAATTCATACAGTTGTACATATTCTTAACAAATCTCATCTTAGGCCACAAAGTGACAAGACTCCTTATGAACTATGGTTTGGAAGACTTGCTTCAATCAAGCATTTTAAATTCTTTGGGAGTAAGTGTTATATCAAGAATGATGATGAAAATCTGGGCAAATATGATGACAGGGCTGATGAAGGTATCTTCTTAGGGTATGCTACAAACAGTAAAGGATACAGATGATATAATAAGAGGATGCATAAATTGGTTGATTGTATTGACATAAAAGTTGATGAAGAAATCATGGTACGAGATGTAAACAATGTTGAATCAACAACAGAGGATATAGTTGAAGTTGAAGATGAACAGGTCCAAGAATCAGATAGAGAAGACTTTGATTCAGATGAAGATATAAATACTCAGGTAGACTCAAATCAGCAGACAGCATCAAATCCTCCCTTCAAAATTACTCAAAAGAATCATCTTGCAAGTCAGATAATTTGTGAAAAAGACAAAGGTGTACAAATGAGGAGAAGGATAATCAAAGACATCGATCAATCACATATAGCCTTCATATCCATGGCGGAACCCAATAACTTTAATTATTCTAGTAAATATGTAAATTGGTTAAATCAATGAATGAGGAACTGGATCAGATTGAGAAGAACAATACTTGGGAGCTTGTTCCTAGACCTGCAAATAAGATTGTAATTGGCTCCAAATGGGTTTTTAAGAACAAAATGAATAAACAAGGACAAATTGTTAGGAATAAATCCAAATTGGTCTATAAGGGATATGCACAAGTTGAGGGATGGGATTTTGATGAAACCTTTGCACCAGTGGCAAGATTGGAAGCCATCAGAATGTTTCTTACCTATGCATGTCATAAGAACTTTAAAGTATATCAGATGGATGTTAAGTCAACATTTCTTAATGGATATCTAGACGAAGAGGTATATGTGGAGCAACTTGGAGGATTTTCACTGACAGATAATCCTGACTATGTCTGTAAGTTGAAAAAGGCATTATATGGACTGAAACAGACACCGCGAGCCTGGTAATATAGACTGGACAAATTTTTACAGGACAAAGGGTTCAAGAAAGGTATTGTTGACAATAATCTATACATTAAGTCTGAAGGTGGTGATTTATTAGTTTTTTTTATTTATGTAGATGACATTATTTTTGGATGCATTAATGATCCTTTAGTTCAGTGGTTTGCTAATTCAATGCAGACTAAGTTTGAGATGTCCATGATAGGACAACTATCATATTTTCTTGGTTTACGAATCAATCAGAGTTCTGGAGGGATATTTATCTCTCAAGAAAAGTATTTGAAAGAGATGTTAAAGAGGTTTCAGATGGTAGATTCTACACCTGTGAGAACACCTATGGTGGTTGGTTGCAAGCTCAGTAAAGATGATATTTCACCTGACGTTGATCAAAGAACATATCGATCAATGATAGGCAGTCTTTTGTACATCACAGCATCTCATCTTGATATAATGCAAGTTGTTGGAATGGTAGGTCGTTATTAGTCTTCTCCTAAACAAAGTCATTTAGCAAATGGCAAGAGGATATTCAAATATTTGAAGGGTACAATGACTTACGGTCTTTGGTATCCTAGAAATCAAAATTTTCAATTAACTGCATATTCAGATGTTGATTGGGCAAACTGTTTGGATGAGAGAAATAGCACCAGTGGAGGTGCATTCTTCTTAGGTGATTTGTTAGTAGCATGGATTAGTAAGAAATAGGATCTATTTCATTATCAACTACAGAGGCAGAGTACATTCTTGTTGCTACTTGTTGCACTCAGATCTTATGGATGATACAAACTCTTGCAAATTTGAAGATAACTTATACTAATCCAATTCCACTTCACTGTGATAACACCACTGCCATTAGTGTTTCCAAGAATCCTGTTCTCCATTCAAAAACAAAGCATATACCAATAAAGTATCATTTTCTCAAAGAGCAGGTTACAAACAGATTTGTTCAGTTGAATTATATTCCTTCCATAGAGCAGATAGTTGATATCTTCACTAAACCGCTTGCAAAAGCTTAGTTTGAGTATCTACGCTAGAAGTTGGGCGTGACCATGTTATCAAGTTAAAATAGCATATATATGAGGGGGAGTATGTGTTGGTTGAATCTCTGATACCTCTGAAAAGTACTACAATAGCTCAGGGGGAGCATGTTTTCTTTGACATTGATGTCAAAGGGGGAGAAAAGGTTGGTCTCGATGCTATAGTTGGAGGTCTAAGCCGAATAGTGTAGCATTTTAGGGTTGCCATCAATGCCAAAGTGGGGTATTGTTGGCATGTTTTATAGGAAGAGTGTGCTTTTCATTGATGGCAAGAACAGTAGTGACGATGGTAAATAGGAAAAGCATAAGCTCATATGTGAGAAGCCTTAGCAGCCATCTGATCAAGAAATTGACCGTGTTGATCGTCTAATATTACGGATGTCGGTCATTTGAGTGACTGTGGGCTTGAGGAGCATTGGAGGATCGTGACCGTCACATATACAAGCCAGATCAATGACGAGGATGAATTTCGGGGAGCGAAAGAAGAATTAAACAACTCGTTAGTTATAATCCCGCAATTGGTCTAGATCTAATAAACGATCAGATTAAGTCGGATTAAGTCGTGATCGTCGGATGTGCAATCACCAGATCAACGAAAAGGATAGATTGCAAAGATCAAAAGGAGAATTAAATATCCTACTATTTCCAATACCACAATTAGTTGGGATTGTCGGGTCTTATAGCCTCAAAGATCGACGATTTTGATTGACTCACCAACAGTGCACAACTTAAAATTGCAGAGTTTTTGTGGCGAGTTAAATCACTCACAAGTTGTGGTTCTCCAACCATCCTTTATCATTGATCTGCTTTCAGTGTCTTCACGACCGTTGGATCACTTTAA
>JZKD02S1806356.1:33646-45624 GCA_000966675.3 Picea glauca | reverse complement strand
GATAATTGAATTGACACATTCTGGGTTGTATTATATGCATCTCTACAACAAAAATCACACTTAAATCATCTATATGAAGTTTCATGACCTGGAAGTAAAATTTCTATATTAGTGGTGGAAATCTTATGTTACCTAGATTTCATGTTTATATCATTGTTACATCTCAGGTTTCTTATAGATTGTTTCTTCTGAACTCCTCATTTCACACTCAAAAGCTTATGTAAAAATGATTAGTAGAAGGAAGACCTTAAGCTAAACTTTGCAAGTGAGTAGATTGGCAAGAAAATCTAAATAATTCTTATATCACCCAACTTCCCTAAGCACCTAATTGCTTATGCAATGCATATACTGAAATCATTAAGGGTGCAATTGAGTAAATAAGGGAAGTTGAAAGAACTAATTAGTGTGGGAAGTACAAGTAAACATGTTGGGGCTATGGACGCTCACTGACAATGGGGCCATGATTGTGTGATACTAAGGCATTTTTGTTGGGGCTATGGATGTTCGCGGGTAGTGAAGAAATGTCGGGTCAAAGAGAGATGAGGAACACATGAAGGAAAATTTTTACTCACCCAAGGTGTAAGCCTCAGATGACACCTTGTACCATTTATTTTTTAGCTAAAAGACAAAGAAAATTTAACTTCAAAGATCTATGTGAAGATGCAATCTGTAGGTTACCTAATAATTGTGATTAGTGAGAATATTTTTAAAAACATCTTGAACATTTGGTGGTACCCATTAGTTAAGAAATTTAATCTTACAGACATTGGACTTACATATAACATTTAGTGTGTATAAGTCTTTTAGGTACAGCTAGACAGAGATAATTGTTTCGCCTAGTATGTTTCCATTTGTTGAGCCTCAACAACCCCCATTATTTCTTAAGATTTTGAATAATAATGGGTCCCTTTTTTTATTTATTTTTGGTTTATTTGATTTGACACTATATTTTTGTGATGTAATTGAATTATTTTCCAATAATCTTTTTGAAACATAACAAAAAAACAAACAATAAAACCCACTCTCTCAATCTTCTGGTATTATGATGGTCGATGACCAAATTATATAGGATCAGACTTTGTTCAATCATTTAATAAAATCATCATCCTCGATGACCTGGTGCTACGATCTTATGGTAAGTCGATGGTCGAACTCACGATAACCTGATCTCTTGATTATTTGATTGGCTTGATGATCCGGTTATACCAGATAGGGTTTTCCTTCATTTTTACAATTTTAATAAATATTTCTTCAATACCCGACCTTCCAATACCCTAATCTCCAAATCAATTGATATTTGTTTATATCAGCTTGGGAAAGGTTCTTTTTTAAACTTTAATAAATCCCTCCCAGTAGTTAAGTGCCCTGCTCTCCCGATGGGTCGGTAATATCAGATTGATTTTCCTTTTTTATTTTGTTTAACAATAATCTCACGTTGGTAGTTTGTCACAGTGGCATCAAATCGAGATTTTTATAGCAATTCATTTTTACAATAAATCATGGACTCCCAATACTTCGATCTCCCGGTAGCCCGGTAATCCTATAGTTTGAATCATATCGAATCGAGATTATTTCTAGGTGCATATGTGTTCCATATGTGTTTGAACCATACCAGATCAGAATTATTTAAAGGTTTATTGCTAATAATTATCGGTGATTCGGTGCCCGGTAATAAACATTGCCTTCAAAATTCAAACAAACTTAATTGTCTTTTCCTCCATTAATGTTTCTGGCATGTTTGGTTACATACATTTAAGAGGTTTAATGGGATTCATGCCTGGCATTATTGCAGCATTAAAACAACCTTAATATGCTCACATGTATCAATTATCACTCTATTGATAATTCATACAATTCCTTTGAGCCAGATTGTTTAACCTTGACTGCAGTTGCTCAAGAACCTTAAAAGTTCCAAAATTTCTTCGAGTCTTCTCTCTTTCTGGTTAGTATTGACAAACACATTGTCAATTTAGGAGAAATTGTTATTTATTTCTGAAAATCTGATCCTAAATTGTTTGTTGCAAGGATTATCATTACAAAATGACCTGAAAAGGGAAGGCAAAGAAGAAGAAGGTTGAGGAAGAAAAAATTGAAAGGAATCCCAACTCAACATTCTTCTCAGACACGATAATCAAGACAGGAGAAACCAACAGTCTAGAATGGAGCCAATTATATAAATTCATCTAGGAAGGAGACTTCACATATGAATATGAATCAAATGTTGATGACTTGGTCGACATCAAGAGTTCCAGTATTCATAATATTTCTACCAGACCAGCTATACTTCCCTACTATGACATGGTATGGTGGATAATCTCCCATACTGATATTTCTACTTGCACAATTGTTAATTCCTCTTTCCAGGTTATTGGGTCTTTCATACCAGATGATATATCTAATATGTATAAGTTAAGTCCACCACAACCATTCTAAATAATAATTTTATCAAAGGTTTTATTCAAAAATAAATTGAAAAATATGAGTTGTAGATGGTTGATTTAATTAGAGATTGGTGGAATGATCCTAACTCTTTCAAAATCATAGGAGATAATATTTACCTTGTCTTTAGATTAAAGAAACCCCCCATGTTCATTTCCATCATGATCTATCGCCTTTATGGTGGAAAATATTCCTTTAAATTTAAGTTAGTTTGGGTTCCTCTTATCCATCAAGTTCTCATAGGGATTTTTCTAATTGGGAACATATCCTCTTTGCTAACATCAAACAAGAGGTTCAAAAGTCCCAAGAGGCACCTCCAGTTTACTGCCCAGGATTTTTCATGTTTGGTTATTTGATCGATGTCGTTTATGTAGTCACCCATTTTCCCCTCTTAGCTTGGAAATAGTCTCCCTCTAAAGAAGCATTTCACTTGTATTTATCTAAGATGTGGGTAGTCAATTACAATAATTTTTTCTATGACATTCGCAATTTTTTCATGTTTCCTCTACATTTTCTTTTAAAAAATTATCCAGCTCCCAGAATCACTCAAGAATCCATGGACACTATTAAGGATATTGGTGATTGGTTTTTATATTATCAATTCTCATGCATTAGAATATATGGGTGTGTAGGGGCTCCCCGTATTTTTCTTAGATATGTCCTAGATAGACTAGGTTTGAGAAAAATTGCATACCAAATTATCAGTGTCGACATTGCAACATCCCTGTCAAGAAATCAGAAAAAGAAATGGCCTACATTCCCAATTTCACTAGGATTGTTTACTTTATTAAATACAAAACATGCTCAGAATGAAGTGGATCAAGTGGAAGGAATAATGTTGTCTCATTGAGGGAGTCTCAAAAAACATGATTCAGCAGAGATTGTTAAAATACATTGTTCTATAGTCAAAAGTAAAGCATACATCAATGAATACGACCCATTTGACAATTTTTTTCAGAGATCCACAAGTTTTCATGAAGTATCTCAGATAATTCATGTTATAAGAAACAATTACAAATTTTCAAACTTCATTGATTGACAATTTAAAAGGAAAAAGGCCTTTCTTAAGGAAAAGAATGAAAAGTAGGGTATTGAAGTAATAGAGATTGATGAATATGAGGATGAATCGTCTAAGTATGAAACTAAACAAGATCACAAAAATTCAACAATGGATTCACAGGTATATGGACATGATCAATAGAGGACTGCAACAGGAGAACAAGACTTGATAAAAAAACAATCCAAACTCCTATCAAAACTCCTAAAGTCGGTGAAGAGTTTACTACCAACACAGATATGGAGCACTCCAAAACAACATTTGTTCCTATTACTTCTCGTATTGATACTACCCCCATAACTACTATTCAAATAAGAATGGTTACAACCCCTTTAGAATTTGACATCCTCTAGCCTCTACAAGATATTATTTTGTCCTTGGACAATTATGTTTTTTATGATAAAACCATAATTATAGTAATGAGAAAGACCAAGAAGAGGAAAACAAAACATCATGAAGAAGTCATACAAGAAGTAACCCAACTCTGGAATGTTACACATTTAAATGATTAAGAATTTGCAGAGGAAGCTGGTGATGCCCTGGGAGCATTTGCCAATGCAAAAAAATGGTCTATAAGTAAATTGATTAAAGAAGTAAAGGAAAAAAGTGGAAGAGTTGCAAGAATAGTTAAAAGTAATAGAATCCATTTGGTCACATGAACATGAATCATAGTTGAAATACCTTACAGAAGCAAGGCAAATATCCCTAGATATTGTTGCACATATAAATACCAACATCAATGAAATCAATTCTGAATGTGATAGTTGATTAGCCCTTGTCAAGGATGAGAAAGAAAATTTGAGAAAAAATTATGAGAATCAAGTAGATACTTTGACTACTCAATTAGAGGAAATGAAAATCAAAATTGATAATTCGGAAACTTTAAAGAAAGAAGCCATGGAGCTAAGTAATAAACTTGATTCCTTACAATAATTTCTTTACACCAAACTATATGTTATCAAAGAGCATCATGAATAGGTACTTCATTTCTTTGCAGGGTCTCAAGCACAAATTAAAAAACAAAAGGAAGCACAAGTTTCATTTGAAAATATGAAATTTCAGGAAGCATAGGGTATTAATATTCCTCAGAGTTACTCCATATTCTCTTAAGAAGAAAAAATACAAATTCAAGCATCACTTGACTCCTTGCATATCGACTATTTATTCTCATAGGATTTAACCAAGGAAACAATCAAGAGTTGCTCAGGCTTATGGTATATAGCTCTAGGTATAATTGATGATTATACTATGCCTAATGTGTAGTTTCTGGGCCAAAATGTGCCTTTGTCAGATTTTATAAACGATGTGCACCAACATATTTTCTCAAGGATATATCGGATTACTCAAATCGGTTTCTAGAATATGGACAATGTCAAACAGTTCATCACTCGGCCTGTAGAATGTTACAAATCCATCAATGATTTCTTATTGCAATTCAAATTAGGACATGAAGAAATAGCTAAAAATATATATTGGTGCAAGTTGAACAATGAGATTCCCCAACCGCCATTAATTTCACTAATGTTAAATAAAGTTCCCATATGGAAAATTCATGTGCAAATGCAAGGGGGAACTTTTACAAAAAAGTTACTGGTACTGAGAAGAATATCTCTCCTTAATATCAACTAACAAATCAAATCAATATTTGGACCTATTGGTTTGATCAAATTGTTGAAAAAATTCTAGGATTTAGCATATTTTTCTTCTATTTATTGTAATTATGTAGTTAAACCAAGGGGTTGGAAACTCTAGGAAAATTGGTTATGTACATTATTGTAAAAGCCAAAATCTTGAGATTGGAAGACCTGGAAGTGGCGATACCTACATTGTGTTTTAGTTATTTTGTTACTATTATTCAGAGTTAATGAAATACAGATTTTGCATGCCATTTCCTCTCTCAGATTTATTAATGAATGAATATTTATATTCTCTATTTTTGCACTATTGTTAGAAACTTTGATGAATTATTATGTCATTCTTGATTGAATTTGATGGAAAAGATAATGAATTAAAATATGATTATGCATGTTGACAGTCTTTTGGTAACTATTTACTAAATGAATTTTTGGTATGTATTTATTTTAATTGTTGTTAAACTGTGAGAACTATTTCAATAGTTAGACAACATACCTTTATCTCATATTTAAATTCATGTTATTTGTCTATATTGACTATGAGTATATGCATTTGTTCTTTTCTTTGTAACTACTTATTGGGTCAAAACTCAAGTGCATTTGTTTTAATTTCTATCGAGTTCCGAGAACAATTTACACAACTTGATGATTTATCTTTATATCACATTAAATATATGTTGTTCTTCTTGTTCTTGACTTAGAGACTGCGAATTGCTTCCATATCCTAGTCAGGATAGTGTAGTTTTGGAATAGAAAGTAAATTAGTTCCTTCTTCCTCTACACAGTAGTTTAGAATAGATTCAAGAAAAGTCTCCTTACGAGGAGTAAATCGGCCTTAGTGGCAATCAGGCCCACATAATAGTGAGAATTTACATTCCAAATGAGTATAAGTCTAATTGGGGCCTTGATCGGGAAATTTCTCCTAGTTGACTACCAAGAATTTTTCTAGGCATCAAGAAAACTGATTTTTCCAGGCATCAAGAAAACTGCAAGGACTATTTTTATGAAATTTGTAATCACTTTATGATTCCTCTGCATATGGCTTTTAGAAATCAACCAACCCCTAGGTTTACTCAGGAAGCCACGAACACCATCAAAGAAATAGAAGATTAGTTCATATATGAAGAATTTTCTTACATCAGAATTTATGGATGTGAAGGAGCACCCCACATTCTACCAAGTTCTGGATAGGTTGGTGCTTAGAGAGATAGAATAGCATACTATTGTCGTTGGTATTATTTATTCCTTATCAATAATTCAGAAAAAACAGTGGCCATCCTTTCCAATTCCACTGGGAATATATTCTTTATTAAATTCCAAACATGCCTTGAAAGAAGTAGAACAACTTGAGGGAATATGGTTAGCCCATGGAAATTTTAAAAGACGTGACCCAATAGGTACTGTCAAAAATCAGTGTAGCATGGAAAAAAAAATTAAAGCCTATAATCATGAAGATTATCCATTTGACATATTTTTCCAAAAGCCTCAAGATTATCAAGAGGTAACCCAAAGAATTCAGGATCTAAAGAATAGTCCCAAGATGTTGGAATTCTTAGATTGGGAGTTCAACAGAAAGAAATATTTTCTAAAAGAAAAGAAGGTGAAACAAGGAAATATACAGGGAAGTGTTGATCCAGAAGATTGTGTACAATTAGAGTTAGAGTAAGAACATAACCAAAACAATTCAACTAGTGATATGAAAATTGATAAACGGGATCATAACATAGATGAATCAAAGAAATATGATCAAGATAAAGGTAGTGGAGATACAAAGGAAAGGATTCAGGACAATGAAGCATAAAAAACTCCTAAAACGTATGTTGAGGGAAGTAAAGGAGACAGTATTATCCAAGGTACTGAACACACCTTTTCAACATTCATTATAGCAGTCATTGCTATTGATACCACCCCAATTACTTATATCCCTAGAAGATGAATTTCCATAACCTTTGATTTGGAAAATTTTCAACTAGTTCAAGAAACTATTTTGCCTTTAAACACTTATAATTTTAGTGATACAACGACAACAATTGTAAAAAGAAGAAACAAGAAGAGAAAAACATGGCAGCCTAAGGAAGCCTCACAAGAAATGGTTCATATATGGAACACGACACGCTTGAATGAGGAAGAATTTGCAATAGAGGTTTTTGATGCTTTGGGGGCCTTTGTTGATGAAAAAAAATGGTCTATTAGCAAACTCACTTCTCAATTGAGAAAATAAAATAACCAAGTGGTAGAGTTTCAGGAAAAATTAAGTTCTCAAGAATCTATCTTATCCAAAGAACATGAGTCCTAGATTGATCATTTGATGGAAGAAAATAAAGTATATGTTGATACTATTGATAAACTTAGAGCTTAGGCAAATGTTATTAGAACAAAACATGCTAAGAAATTAGTTGTTATTCAAGAAGAAAATAAAGGAATGTTTAAGAAGCATGAAGATAAAATCAATGCTCTTGTGGCCCAAATCAATGAGTTAAAGGTTAAACAAAAGAATAAATAAATTATCAATATAGAAGCCATCGATATAAGTGACAAATTAGTTAGTATTCAAGAATTATTTTATGTTAAACTAAATGAAATCAAGCTACAACATGATAAATTACTAAAGTTTAATGAAGAATCTAAAGTGTAATCTAAGAAGCGAACAATTGCTCAAAAGTCTTTTGAGAAAGTAAAAACATGGGAAGCAAAGGATGACAATTTGCCTAAATTTTTTTCCAAAATTATTGATGAAGAGAAAATCCAAATGCAAGCTTCACTAGAAGCCTGGTATACCAATTGTGATTTCTCATGGGACTTAATTAAATAAACCAGTAAGAATTGCTCGGATCTCTAGGATTCAACTCTAGTTATTATTAAAGACCATGGCATGCCTCATGTTCAATTTATTGGTCAAGCAGTGCCATTGTTCAATTGTCTTGCAGATGTCAATCAACAAAAGAATTCACATATAGATGGTATCATGCAACTGAAATTCTAGAATCTGGAAGTGGCCAAAGAGTTGATATCCAAAATGACAAAATGATCAAGATCTATCAAATATTTTATCTCAAAATTCAAGATAGAACATAAAGAGATTTCCAACAAATTTTACTGATTCGGGTTAAATGAGGATATTCCTCGTCCACCTTTAATTTCACCAATGCTAGAAATGTTTACTTTATGGAAATCCTTTATCAAAGAACGAGAAAGTAAAATAAACAAAGACTCTAAATCCAACAAAGGAGGTATTTCTTATTGAAATATAAATTGTTGAACTAATTTTCCACCTTGGAGAATCAGTTGAAAGTAAAAAGGAAATTGCCCTAAATTTTGGGATCTGAATGTTATTAATGTAATTTGATATGAGGAGTTGATGGTTGGAAATGGAAGACTCAAACTTGTTACGTTTATCAGTTTGAATTTAAATTTGAAGACCTAGTCTTTTGGAAAATTTTATTTGAGTAAAGTGAGGATTGTATGATTGCACTTTTGTTAGTCTTGCAATTTCCTCTATTTCGGGTTTTATGTGAACTTTTTCCATACTTCTATTTGTTTGTCAATTGATTTCATATCAGATAAGAGAATTCTTTATTGTTATAAATATCAATTTTATTATTTATAACACTTGATGTATTCATATCCACAATTAAATAAGCTTTATGAACTTTTTCCAATAGCTTATTTCTCATCATTTACTCGCATATCTGATATTCACGTTAAAAGTTCAATTGTTAGTCAAAAGAAAATATATTCTTATGTGATGAATGAACTATTATTTTTTTATACTGTGAAAGGGATAATGTCATACTGAAACTGATTTATGAAACTGGTGTTTTTCATTTCTCTGATTTCAGATATATAAATTTGTGTTTTCCTACGATTGGATGTGGGTATAATTGTTATGATCTTATTCAAGTCATGTTGGTTATTTTTGCTTAACAATTTTTTAGGATAATGAAATTTTTTGTTCTTGGAAATTAATTATTTAGATTTGCATCTTTAAAATTAAGTATTTCTCTCACTTGAGATAGGATAGATAGGTTAGTTAGTTGTCATTTCTGCAAATTATATTAATATACATTACATTATAGATCTTAAATGATCAATTATCCTATCAAGGAGAAACTTTCTTTAGTGGAAAATTGAGCCCATGTATTGCTTGGAAGTTACCATTCCAAACGAGAATGGGTCTAATTGGGGCTTGCAAACGGGTAGCTATCCCATGTTGCAAGAAAGAATTTTCCCACTTGTCAATAGAACCTCCAATAGATCCAATAGGGGAGAAGAATATGAAAATAGATTGTGACAGCAGTAAGAAGGACACTTGAACACATGAAGAGGACACCACTAACACTGACAATGAACAGGATTAAGGTCTAGTTGGTGGCCATGATCTAGAAGTACCTTTGCTTGAACTAGGAAGGAAATACAGGTGTTTCAGATACTCGGTTGGGTAAATATGGTGAACAAGGCCATGATACAGGGGATGATGATGATACATGTGGTGAAGATGTAGGAAGAAATAAGTAGAATAAGGATGACATGAATAACACACATGAGAAAACTTCAGAGAAATACAAAACATTTGAGAAATCACCTTAAGATTTACTAGGAGGTCCATCAGTCGAGGTGATTAAGGAGGAAACCCAAGAAAAAACAAAGTATACCTCCATAGATGATATAAGGCTTGATACACATGATAAATAAGGAAGTATTCTCCATCCAAGGAAGAAAGTTGAGACCCTATCACTAGGAACTTCTATACCCCTATAAGTGTAAGCAATATGTTATCTTGGAGTGATCAACTTATTCCCCAACCTGTTGAGGAAGTGGTTGATCTGGAGTACTTTGATTATGATCACAAGATGAGGTCTATTATGAAGAGGATGACCCAAAGGAAAATAAATTTTTCATTGGAAAACAATGTGCTATGACCTCCGAAGAGGTCATTATAGACACTAAAAAGGAAAAAATGAGTGATTTTTTTCAGCAGGTCTCACCATCTTTCATTCCTCATTGGACAAAGTGGTAGCAGAGAAAAAAGAGTTAGATAAGGATGAGAAAGAAGTGGCTTATCTTAAACATCAAGTGTAGTATTATCAAGAGGTTGGGGGAGCAATGAATCTAAGGAAGGACATTTTGGAAGAACATGACAAGTGCCTCAAACTTCAAGATAATTTGGTGATAAAGGAACTTGGTATTCAAGAAGAATCCCTACTTCTTAGGATCACGCACATGGAAGTCCTTAGATGGGCTAAGAAGGGTGTCAGTGCACTGGATAGGGTTGAATTCCTTCAAGAGGTGCAAAGGGAGAAAGGTGTCAAAGATCATGATATAGAGATCGTTTCTAAAGAATGGCTTTCCCAGATGAATTTGGACTCCAAACATTGGGAAAACATCGTAGAGGGGATGAAGGAAAGTGTTGAGGAAGAATGGGAAATTTTCCATCATGCCTGAGATAAGATAAATTAGAAAATGACTGACCTCTTACTTCTAACTTTTGGATCTCCTTCAGATTTTCTACTGATAGAAGAGGTATCGGTAGGTTTGTAGAGAAGTGTTGATGTTGATGAGTACAAAAGATTAGCGTTTGAAAGAGGGAATGTGCACAAGTATGAAGTGGAGCAGATCATAATTATCGGTCAACTGGACCAGTTGACAGGTAGGATGGAGAATAACACTGGTTATTTTTTAAATAGCAAGCATGCATTAAGCATGCCAATGGGTCAACACAAGTTTCCATATGGGGACAGTTGTGTCTAACCCTGCTTGTAATGTTCTAAGTATTTGGATGAGCATGCAAACCCTATAACTCCTACATTCCCTGAGTCATCTTGACTCTATTTTGTTTCAGTTATTTTTAGTTTCTAATTTACTATTTTTCGTTATATTTTGTATAAATAAAGGGGGTCTCCTTCATTGAAAGGGCCTTTGGAAAATTTAAATTTTGATTTTTGTATTGGAGAATTATTTCACAATTAATAAGAAGCTCCTAAGGGGATGAAGAAGTTTTATCAAACTATTGTGTGAGGCAATTGGAGGGTGGATTGTTCTACACTCAATCGTCATGTCTCTGATGTCCAGTAAGAGTTTCTATTTTATCAAGCTATCTTGTTAATTGTGTATGCTTGTAGTATTAGTTTCAAATCTCTTTTAATCTATATTACAATAAGTATTTGGTTTTATTTAATATTCAGCAATCACATAATTACTTCATGGTTATCGATAAACTTATAGTTGAATACCTACATGCTTGTTAGATGATAGTTTAACTAGATATTGATTGGAAGTATATAAGTTAGTTATTATTTTGTTCTATGTTCATATTTATTTAAAAAATTATCTTTAAGAGAAATAATACATTTTGATTCTTTCATGTCTCTCTTTTATTTTAGCAATTGACTACTAGAATTATTTCTTTGAAGCCTCACGTAGTTGTTTTCTACTTTTACCTTGGAGGTTATCCCCTGGGGAAGTTTCTCTTTAAGAGCTTTAGTAATTTCCCTTTACAAAGAAAGAAAAAATAAACCTAGAAAATAGAAAAAGAAACAAAAAGAAGTAAATTTAATAACTCTTAAATCCCATCAAACGATTGTCGGACCATTAATCCGGAGCATTATTCTATACCAAATAGGGAGGATTCTAATTGGGCCTCATCCTTGGGTTTAATCCCTTGTGTTGAGAAAAAGGAATCCAACCCCCTCAACAAGCCTATGATGGTATATCTCTAGGGTTTGATTTTCACATGTTCTTATGCCCCTAACCTCCTTAGAAGGTTGTTGCATAGACTCCATTTTCCCAAAGAGAGAAAACGACACTAGTCTCTTTTACTTACTAGTGATACACAAACCTAAATCAACTCT
>JZKD02S1806356.1:20015-33601 GCA_000966675.3 Picea glauca | reverse complement strand
CTCTCTCTCTCTCTCTCTCTCTCTCTCTCTCGATAGCTTTAGGATATTCCATCTTGCATCCTTATGGTCTAAACAACTTGCATTAACTAGTTGGAATCATCTCTAACACAATCACTCTTGTAATTTCTACATTTTCATACATTAAGGTTTACTAACTTGCATCTAATTAACATGGTTTCTTGATATTTTCTCAAGGAATTTATGGTTAATGGTTTATAAGTATTTTAATTGTTATTGGGCATATTTTCCATGGTCTTGTCATTTATTTTAGAGCTAATTCATTGTTGTTGTTATAAAATTGTTATTGTTGAAGTATGATATCTTTGTTTCAAGTTTTTTTACAAAAATTTGTTTTCTTTGATAGCTAGAGTGTCATCCATTTTGTGTTTTCTTTTAGCTAGTGTTATGGGGCATTTTACTTAATTTTCAACAAGAAATATTGATTTACACTTCTTCCACACACATAAAATATATCTACGCTATTTAATTCACCCTAACATTGCCCTTAACCTTGACCTGGCTAATCAAGTAACCACAATAGGGAGCTATAGACTTGTCGTTAGCTTGCTATAGGATCCCTTGAGGTTACAAGGGAAGCCTCCCTTATGTTGGACCCTTCTCCATCACTAAAATGAAATAACCACTTTCCTAGGTGACAGTGGCAATTGAATCCATATGTTACACTAGTTCAACATCTTGTGGAGGCTTTGCACTCTCTTGTAGTCAAGTCCTTGTTTGGAGGAAGAATTCCTTCATCCCCAATGGCTTAATGACCATGGGTTGCCAATTTATTCAAGCCTTTAAATATGTCTGCAATCCTAGCATACCCTAGTCCCATGCCTCAAAAGTTTGAAAAATGGTTGCCCAAATTTTCTAGTAATAATGCCATTACTATTGAAGAACATTTAGACAACTTTTGGGGATATTTTCAAAATCACCCTCTTAATAACGATGACAAAGATATAATTATGATAATTTTTTGTACTTCCTTTGTAGAAATATGGTAGGAAATGGTATAATAACCTTCCTTATAAGAGAATTAAAACTTGGGATGACTTCCACAAAGTCTTTATGAAAAGATGGGGCACTAAAAGGGATCTTAGAATGTTATTTTCAAATTTTATGAAATAAAGAAGAAAGAGAATGAAATTGTTAAAGAACTTGATGTTATATTTGAGATCTTACTTCAAAAAATCCTCAATAATATTAGTCTAAAGGTTTATTATGTCCTTCTCCTCTATACCAATGCATTTGACGGTAATTTGGATTCATGTTTAAGGACAAGTCCCCAAAGAGTCTTGGAGAAGCACAAGAGCATGTCATTAATCTTGAAGAAAAACTTATAAGGTGGAACCTTTCCACACTCATAGATCCAAATATGGGAACAATCCAAGAACCTTACATAATTTTGAGTGATCCAAAAAGGATCTAGAGAAGGCTAAAAACAACTCAGAACTCGCAGAGACAACTTAGGACGCTCAGAATGGCTTCAGCAGACAGAGAAAGGGAAAAAATTAAAATTTCCCAAAACTCAGTAAAAATGACATGATCGTGAAGAGAACGTTGCAATATTTCTAACGGCGCAAACGAATCGTCAAACAGATTTACGAATTGAAATATATTCATGGTCAAAGTTTAGTCAACCTAGCCCATACAGCAGGGGATGAGTCAGCATCCATATTGTTGACGTCATCATTTGTAAAGTACACATGGAAGGAGTAGGAAGGTGACATGTGGAATGTTGATGTCAACATGATGTCATCATGGTGATGTGGTAGCACCAGAGACTGCCACATGTCACCCAATTTTGGCGTTTTCATGTCGATCCGTGGACCAATATGATCATGCCATGTGGTAGTCCGTACAGTTTGTATGCTGACGTGGAATGACGATGTGGTGTGCTGACATGGCCTGATGAATTAACAGAGGATGACGTGGCCCAGTGAGAGGCCGCCATGTGGCCCAATCAGAGGCTGCCACGTGGCAGGCAGGAAATTCTCAATGACAATCCGTGAGCAAAATTGGAAAAAAATATATAGTTTGGCAGGTCTGCCAAATCTGGCTGACCACACCAAACTTGGACACAGTTAAATCATTGGGATATGGATAGAGAAATCACTAAATATAGCGAACAAACCATATTTTATAATTATATATTGTAACAATACAAAACCCAAAGGGGGAGGCCCGCGGGTTTGACCCCAGGACCTCCTCCCCCATATGCACCTTAACAAATCAGCCCAAACCAACAGGCCACGGGCCTTACATTATAACCAACGCCAAAAAAAAATATTAAATGTTGATTCCACCCAACGAGAGGGAGGAGGCGCGTGTACGGTACGGCCGCTTGGGCATGAAAAAAGATGCAGTCTAGTCATTAATGCAGGTTGCAGAGAGGGCACAAAAATTGAGATGAATTTATTCTTGGGCCTGGGAGTGTCAGAGTCGGATCGAGATGTGGAGACAGACATTTTTAGGTAATTCGAAGCCATGAATACAATGGTGTTGTCTATTTTCTGATCTGTGCATTATTTCTGCAACTTGATTTTAGAATGAGGTATACTTATGTATTTTGCCAAATTCTTTTGTTGAGTTAATGAAAGAGCCTACCCATTTGAGAGCAGGACCTGGAGATGTAGTCCACCAGGGACGAACTCCATTATCAAGTTTTGTGTTCAGATTTGATGCTTATGTCTCTTCATTTTTTAGCGTTTCCTTCTTTAATGGTGCACTTTAATTTATGCTCATTTAATGCAATTCTTTATAAGTCACTCGATGAAAAGATCCCGGATCATTGATCCTACTCAAGACTCTATTACATTGTTGGCCCAGATATTTGAAGAAGTCATAACCAACCTTTCTCAAAATCAAAGCCCCACAATGAATAATATTACTAACATAGAAAGGGATCAACAACAAGATTTGCATTCAAAACCTCAATACAATGGCCATCCACAAAGACAAAACCAAGGGAAACCTAGACCTACAAATGAGCAAGGAGTTCCTAATACCTTATCTCCTACTAATGTTGTAAACCAAGAAGAGGGCCCTTGGTGTTTTCCTTACAGATATCCTCATTGGGAGAATGAGTGCCCTAAACTACATGGTCTTGATGGAAATAATGAGGACCGTATGAAATTTCTTCATACATTTGATCCCATATATATTGTTGTAACATATATATTTCTAAATTTTAGACTTTAAATAGATTTCCTTCTCGTTTAAATAAAAACAACGCACGCTTGATTCTCACCATTAATGAAGTCTTCCATTTAATCCAACGGTTCTAGTCTCTTAAAAGTTACGGAGCCACCTACTCTTTAAAAGGTCAAATCACTAAAGACCACATTCGAAATGTCGGGTTTCAGAGTTTCACGATGCAGACATTTCAACAAGTCACAACTCCAAAATCCCGATAGCCGAAATCGTGAAATTGCCTTAAGCATTAAGCCGGATTAATAAAAGATTAAAATCGATTAATGGTTAATTAATCATATTGCCATTTTGCATTTCCGAAATCCTTCCTCGAGCGACTATGAATATCCCAAGACCCAAAATCCCAAATTTTTTAGGTTAATCACGATTATTTAAAAGGGTTAAACATGATTAAAATTGATTAATCACGTCACGATTTCGCGTTTTGGAAGTCATACCTTGAAATGTTATAGGATATCCCGAGTTCCAAAATTCTGAAATTAACTTAACGATAAGTAAGATTAACCAATGCCTTAACGACGATTATCACATAATTAATCCTTCTCTGAATAATGACTCGGATAAATTCAAATTTCATCTATGATTTTCCTAAAAATTAATGGCATTAATAATTGATTTACGACAACCATTCCAAATAAGATCCTGGACTACCGCCTATATCTTATTCATAAAGGAAATTAAATGCTTCATCAGTGGAGGTATTGTTAAATCATTAAAGGAAAAAGATATTGAATTTCAAATTTCATTATGTGTTTTACTGAGCAGCAAGTTTTCAAGCTAAAAGAATTTTGTGCAATATTCGTGATAGATAACATATCTCTAAGGCCTGATACCATGGCTCCTCGAAAAGAAACTAAATCACTTGGTGAAGGTTCGAGCCAGAACGCAGATATCCTGTCCGACACTTCGCCTAGAAGCATAGACATCATTATATCCTGGACGTTGGTATTCAATATTCTACATCATGAATTAGTCAACTGCCCAGACGATTCAAGTGATGAGGAGACAGAAACCCTGGCTACCAAATACAAAATTGTTGCTCAATCAGAGCTACATAATATAGTAATGAGGCCTACACTTCTGCCTTACAATGATATGGTCATTTGGGCGCTGGAAAATGTCGATATTCCTACTAGGACCATCTTCAATTCACAAAAATCCGCATTTGGGTCTTTTTGGCCAGAACATTTACAGGTAATGTACCAATTATCTCCAGCACCCAATTTCATTTACAATGACAGCTTCTTAGTGGGTTTCAACAAGAAGGAATGTGACCAATATGGAAAAAACATGCTTGACTTAATTAAGGATCGATGCTCTCGCCCTGAGAAGTTCAGGGCTGACTCCCATGGCGTATACGCAGTTTCCTCACTAGAGCCTCATATGATGTATATAGCAATGATGATGTGTAGACTCTATGGGAGAGAAAACACAACAGATTTCTTGTTACCGTGGGTGCCTATTATGCATACATTAGAATACGGGTATTCTTTTGATTGGGCCAAGATGTTGTCACACAATTTGGTTAGGGATATTAGAGAGTATCAGTCACGGAAAGCCATAGGGAAACCTGCCTCATTTTTCATGTCTTCTTACATCATGGATGTCGTATTTTTTATGACACATTTTCCTTTGATGGGCTAGAACTGGACTCTAGCTAGTGCAGAGCCCATACATGTTTATCATTTGAAGCTTTGGGAAGACAAAGAGAAATATTTCTTTTACGAAATCTGCAACTAGGTGGTGGTGCCGATGCACACCTCTATATATGGTTATCCACCTCCCAGAATTTTTGACAACATAGTGACAGATCTGGGTAAAATAGCAGACTGGTACATTGAAGAGAATTCTTCTATATTAGGGTTTTCAGTTGTTCAATTCCTCCACATGCTCTGCCTAAATTTTTACCAGATCAATTGGTGTGCAGTGAAGTAGCGCATCAAATTGTGCATGGGGGAATTAGTAAGGAGCTGAAAGCAGTATAGAAAAAGGTATGGCCCATTTTTCCTGTGCAAATTGCTATGTTTTCTCTGTCGGACTTCGGCCATTCGAAAGTCGAATTCATGGCCCTGGAAGAAATCAAGTTGGTCAATATTGAATTCAAGAAGCACGATCTGCAAAAGATTGTAGGCAATCATATGGCCCTTTGCAATTTGAAAATATATGAACATGAAGATTCTCCTCAGGACGAAATATTCCAAGGAGAGAGGTCTTATCCTGAGGTCCTGAGTCGAGCTCAAGCTCTGTCTCCAGATAAATTGGTCGAGTTTTATAACTTCCAGAAGCATCGAAGAAATAGCCTTCCCAGAGTATTACAGCGAGAAACCCCGACGCATCTTGTTGCTCAGAAAATTGAGACCCAGAGTACAAAAGCAGGGAGCTCCAGTAGATTGAATACTCAAGAACATCTGGAGAATACCAAGGTTTCAATTCACGCAAATACCAAGTTGACAAGTCCAACAAGTGATCGAGTTGAAGTTCAGACTGAAGCCTCGATGAAGAAGGGAGAAGAAAAACTACCATTCACGGCAAGTAAATCAGCTACGAATACAGACTGGCAACAGCCATCCACCGAGATCGACAGTCCCATTCAATCTATCACGTTGATACAGTTCAGTAAAGGGAATCCCAATGCCGAGGTGGTATTCGTAGAAGACCTCACACCTATTCTGGTAGAAGAGATGCCCCTTTCCAGCGTCTTCTTCAGCAAGAAGAGAAAGGTTGTGGTAAAAAGATAAATACATCAGAGGGAGGGTGTGTCTATCAAGAGAAATAGGATATTGTATGATGGACATGCCCAAGAAGAAGTATATTTCACTATATATGTGGCAGATTCATTAGGATCCTTTGCCACTGCAAACCAGTATTCGGTCAGCGGCCTGAAGGATAAATTGAAGTAGAAGGATCTGCTAGCGAGTCAATTGCAGGACAAAATAAAGATTGTATAACGAGGAGTCTATAATGAGATGACTAAATGATTTGAGTAGGTTGGAGCTCATGACAAGAAAGAAATCCAACATCTCAAGATCAACCTGGATGAGATGCAGAAAAATTCACAGGCAGACAGGGAATTAGTCGGACAACTACAGATGAAAATAAGCTTGACCGAAAAAGCAGTGGTAGAGATATCAACTTTCCAAGCCCAAGTTTTAGAAGTGCACACAAAACTAGAATCAGCACAGCAAAGCCTCTTCACTAAGGTAGAAGTTGTCCAAAACCATTATCAAGTGGCAGATCAATCCTTAAATAATATTTGTTTAAAGGAGAGAGAGGTTATTGTTTCTCGGGCTACTTTCCAAGAAGCAGTTGTGTCATCGGCAAGAGAAGGAGTATCTATGTTTTCCCGACCGTCCCCTTCGGAGAAAATCAGAGGAGATATATTATTGAAGACCTGGGAGACTAACATAATTGAAGGTATAAGGATGGTTAAGGAAATGAAGAAGGCTTGTGAAGAAGTTTTTCATTCACTCAACAAAGGGGCATTAGGCCTTGGGAAGGATGATATTTAATAAGTCCTAGGACAAGTCGATATAGAAAAGCATCAACTTACTATCAAAACCAACATGGAAGAGGCTCGGACTGAAATCTTGAAATTAAAACAGATTGATATTACTTAGATAGATAGATGGTTAGTAAAGCCCAGTGTGCAGCTACAGTCTATAGCTTCATAAGATAGAAGAATGGAATATAGATTGCCTCACTTAGAAAGAAAATTATACATCTTTGAAGCAAATGACTTAACAGAGCCTTCCAGATTGGTGATATAATTCGTGGGCATGTGTGTTAAATGTATCGACCAAGGAAAAGGCAGCACCTCTGGGAACCAATGAGATAACTTGTACACATCATTTGTACAAATCATGATTACAGACCAGTTGTTCTTGAGTTGGAAAGCGAGGAAGGAAAACGTCTCCGCCAGCATGGTAAAGAGACAAGAGAAATGCAAGTGAAGTGTTTCAAATTTCACATTTTGTAAATTTTATTATTTTAGAAATAAGGAGAAATCCATCCGCTTAGGGTTGAAGATATTTTGTATAAATACATATCTCTAAGATTGAACATAGGATGCTTCTTGTCGATTGTAACTGAGAAAATCTCCTTTAGCGAGAATTAATACAAGTGCAGACTGAGATTCCAACCTTTGTGCATTTTGAGTTATGTGTTTCCCCTGTATTTCATAATTCTTGTATTCCTTTATGTCATTCCTTGGCGAGTGAGCATTTGCAATTTAATATTACTACTATTGTGGTCATTTTTTAATAGTGGTTTGATAAGCAAGTAGTTTTTCCTATGTGTTTGTTGTGGGTGGACGCAAGACCTGAGAGCTACTTGGACTATTGTATCCTATATCCTTTCAAGAGTGCATTCTATCTTTTCTTCTACTTTTAAATAGGTTAAGATTCATTGTGTTTTGATGCCTCAATTTGTTTAATAGTTCTGTAATTTTCTCTCATATCATTTTATTTTATAAATCGAATCGAACGACAAAAAACGGCCTTTGTTTTGTTCCGCCATTATTTTCGTTTAAGGATTTATGCTTATATGACTATCGGAAGAAAAATCATCTTTAAAAACATCCCTTTATATTCTTGATGCCTTAACATTACTCTTTGAGCCTTAAGTGTAATCTCAGGAACAACATCTTTTTGGCGCTGTTGTCAGGGACGAAGAAACGAAGTTATTTTTCCCTAGGAGAATGACATAGTAAGTTTCTATCTTTGATACTGAAAAAATATTAAATACATAATAAGGCTAATTTTTATCTTTCACTTGGAAACTCCACCACTGATAAACTGGCATTAAGTTGAAGGAATACCAGAAAAAATCTAGATGATAAGCAAACTAAGCCTGTATCCGACCCTGAAAAGCTACTAAAACCAAGAGGATACCTCAAGCAAACTTTCATGTCCACAAGTAAGGTTTACCAACCCAAACCCATACATTTTAATGCTAAGGTTCCACCTGAACAGTTAACTCCACAAGAAGGTTCCACCCAAATCTATTTCGAAGAAATATCGATTGGTAGAATTGAAGCCGAAATCATAAACCCCGAGTTGGTTTTACCCGAGATAAACTCTGAAACTGATTCAACTACCTCCTATACTAATAAAGGTAAAAGACTCATCTAGATACCTACTTTGATTTCTATTCCATCAGTCCCCAAAGTAAAGATTCCAACTTCCCGAAGTTTAGAAGAATATATCTTATACTCTGATTCAACTCATGTTGGTTCTCCCTTTTATATATTCTGTAAATATGAAGAACCTAGTCCTCATCTCTCTCTTCCCCCTTTTTCAAACTTTCTGTCTCCTGATGGTCAGTTCCTAGAACCTCTTTCGCTCCATCCCGAAGTAGCTGAAAGGTCACTACACGTCTTTGAAAATCCTCTCTATAATCTCAAAGTTTCATCCCCTATATTATCAATGGTTGTTGTCGAAGGAGGTGGTACAGGAGGACATGGTTTCGGAGGTGGCGGAGGTGGAGGAGGACATGGTGTTGGAGGGGGAGGAGGAGGCGGTCAAGGACCACCCCCACCTCTTAGAACTTTTGCTAAAGTAGTAGCTAGGTATCCTCCTTTAGTCCTCCCAGTTCCCCTCCATGATTTACCCGAAAACTATATGAAAAACCTGCCAAAGTTCACAGGAGAGGGAGACTTAACCGCCACTGAACACATAAACTTTTTCGATCAATTCACCAATATCCTTGGTCTTGAGCACGAGGACATTTATTCAAGGCTCCTAGTTCAAACTTTCAAAGGACAGGTGAGAACCTGGTTCCGGGGCCTGCCAGTAGGTTCCATAAGAACATATGATGAGTTAGAAAATGCCTTTCTCAGACAATGGGGGGAGAGGAAATATCATCGTTATAACTTAACCGAGTTCAGAGCTTTAAGAAATAAAAATTCAGAGACAGTTCTCGAATTCACTCAGAGATTTAATAAACTATATAGAAAAATTCTAGTTGAGGTTAAACCTTCCCAACCTACGGCAAAAGTGACTTTTGTCGGGGCTTTTGAGCCTGAATTTGCCTTACTGTTGAGGGAAAGGATATCCGTAGACCTCACAAAAATGTAGGATGATGTTATATAAATTGAGTCAAATATGATGGCCTCGTGAAAGTTAAAAGCTAAAATCGAAACGGGAAATAAAGATACCAGACGTTTCAGGGAACAAGTAGGACCTTCTGGATCTGGGAGATCCTTAGAGGATAAAATGGATGATATGGCTAAAAAAATCAAAGAATTATCAAATAAAATCTCTAGGATGGAATTGGACCAAACTAAACCAGATCTGTTTTCCAAGAGAGATTTCAAAAGAAATTCTAACCCCTAGATCCAACAAAGACAAATAAAAAATGAGGATCAAAAAATCAAAACCTCGTTTAAAACAAAAAACTTCATGCAAAGCAATGACATGCAAGACTATGAGGGGTAGGATGAGGATGTAAACAATCTCAGTGATGACGACAAAGAACTTCACTTAACCAGGCAGGATTACGAAAAATCTTTAAGCCAAGAATCTATGTCTGAAAATGAGGAACGCATAAATAATTTGGGAGATTCAAATTATCAAGGAATCGCCAACTCTATAATGGTCGTGATACAACAAAAATATAATTTAAGGCCTAGAGATAAAAACTCTACAACTGATCCACCGAAGAATATCTTGCCAAGAAGTAAAAAGAGTGAGGCAGCTCAACCATCCCTTGAAAAGCAAGCTGCCAAGATGAAAAAAGTTGAAGCTCAAGCTTCCAAGACAAAAACAGTTGAAATATCAACTGCTAAATCGAAGATGCATAAACAAAGGCAACACAGACCAATAGATAAGAAAGAAGAGAAACAGAGATCCCAACCAAAGACACTGACAAGACGATCGGAAGTTTCAATCTAGAAAATGAAATTAATAAAATTAAGATTCCTATACCTCTAGTTGAATTAGCAAAAAATCCTATGTATAAAAAAAAGATTGCCAAAATGATAACTTTCTCTGATGCAGAAAGTCATGCGGACTCTATTAATTTAGAAGATGATAAACCAACATAATGTTTGGTCCACATAGTGAAAATACTAAAGACCGTGTTGCTCCCTTTTATATTACGCTGACTGTGCATGATCACCTACTACATAACTGTATGTTGGAATTTGGAGCCTCACATGACTTGATGCCCAAAGTTATTATGGAAAATTTGGGTCTCGAGGTTACTAGACCATACCAAGATTTGTATTCTTTCGATTCAAGGAAAGTGAAATGTCTTGGTATGATTAAATATTTGCTAGTTAATCTTGCAAAAATTCTTGTGAAAAGCATTCTCATGGATGTAGTCATTGTTGATGTTCCTGCAAAGTATGGTATGTTGTTATCCAGGTCTTGGGGTGCCAAACTTGGAGGATCAGTTCAATTGGATATGACATATGCTACAATCCCAATTTTCGGTGGATAGTTCACACGTCTATACAGAGAAACCAGGTTGGCGTATATTGTAAGTGACCCACATAAACTGCATAATTACCTTGTATATGTCACCGATCGGGATTTGGGGAACTATATCTTATCAATCGATGATGGTTTCGATGCATGTACAGAAGAAAATGGTACAGAAGAAAGTTGTACAGAAGAAAAGAATAGAAAAAACAAACAAAAATGTAAATTGTGCAGGATTTTGGAAAATGTATTTTGATGGTGCTTCTTCTTGGGAAGGAGCAGGAGATGGTGTGTTGTTTGTGGAACCTAGAGAGGAATTCATCATACCTTTCTTATATATACTACAGTGGGACATCGAATACACTAATAATATATGTGAATATGAAGCTCTTATCTTGGGATCAAAGGCTGCCAGAAAATTGAAAATTGAAAATTTGATAGTCTACGATGATGTTGAATTAATTATAAAACAGATAAGGGAGCAGTATCAAGAAAAACATCCAAGACTGAGGTCATATAGGAACTATGCCTGGGATCTAATAGAAAAAAATTTCTCATCATTTAATATTCATCATATTCCCAGGGTGGAAAATCAACATGCTCACTCTCTAGCAAAAACGGTTGCTACTTTCATGCCTCCTTGCATGTTGAAACTAAAGTACCACATAGAAATGAGGCACAGACCTTCAATATTGAATAACATACATCACTGGAAGTTCTTTGAAGGTCTTTGAGGATGATGAGCATATTAAGAAATTTCTAGAGATGGTTGATGAATTTTTCGAAACACACATTGATCAGGAGAATCAGAACGACCCTACTTGGATCATGCAAGAGGGTGAAGATCCTCAGAAGTTCCAAGATAAGATTATTGATCATCGCATGTTCGTGCTAAAAAATAATTAGATCCATAAAGGTTTGATTCCTTTGGAAAAATTATTCGATCATGACGATATTCCCCTGAAGTCTACTTTGCAACCTCAACTTGAAGAGGTTGAAGATTGTGACATCGTCACCAAGGAAACTCCTAAGCTTGTAAAGATATCTAAATACCTTCTACCTGAAATTAAAAGCAAATATGTAGAGTTTTTCAAGTAGTATAAAGATGTCTTCGCTTGGTCTTATGATGAATTGAGAACTTACAATACTATTGTTATAGAACATAAGATCTCATTGAAACAGGGTATCAAACCGTTCGGACAGAAGCTCAGACAAATAAATCCTATATTTTTGCATGTGATAGAAAGGGAGGTAAAGAAACTCCTAGATTCAAAGATCATTGTTCCACTCAAATATTCCAAGTGGGTAGCTAATTTAGTTCTAGTCAAAAATAAAAATGGTGAAATCAAACTTTGTGTGGATTTCAGGAACCTGAACAGATCATCCCTGAAAGACAACTATCCCCTCCCCAAAATGGATCACGTTCTTGAAAATGTAGTCAGGGCTAATATAATGTCTATGATCAATGGCTTTTTAGGTTACAATCAGATTGTAGTACACGAAGATGATAAGGAGAAAACCGCGTTCACCACTCCTTGGGGTACTTTTATGTATGAAAAAATGCCTTTCGGCCTGATGAACGCAGGAGCTACTTTCCAGAGAGCAATGGATATCGCCTTTGTCGGTGAAAGAGATAAGTGTTTCGTCATTTATCTTGATGATTTAACTGTGTTTTCTAAATATGATGCAAAACACTTGGTGCACCTCAAACAGACATTCGAGAAATGTCTAAAATTTGATTTGTCTCTGAACCCCAAGAAATTTCATTTTGCAATGCAGGAAGGTAAACTCTTGGCCCATACAGTATCTTGAGATGGAATCAAAATCAAACCGAAAATTGTTGAAGCTATAGATACTGCAAGATACCAGATATAAAAAGTATGCAAAACAGAAATAAAATGCTAGAAATGGCAGAATAACAGTAATATAACCAGCATAATCTCCACAATAACACAGAAATGATATAAGAACAACAACAGAAATAGCACTTTGATTCAGAAAGAAATGTTCACGGGCCTCTTCGAGGGGGAAACCTCTAGTCGAGAAGCTCTCTGTTACAATAATCCCTAAGCTAGGGTTTTCATACCCTCGACCCTTATTTATACTAAATATGTCTATCAAGAGAAGCATCCAGAGGAAGATCCTTCTAAAAGCAGAAGCTTCTATTAGGTCTTCTTACATCCGCTTTATTCTATTTTATTGAAAGGCCCTATTAATATTGACATTTATTACATCTGAATATATTGATCTACCTATGTGTGGGTTAGGACCCTAACATGTCTGCCCCCTTAAAAATAGCCTTGTCCTCAAAGCTTGAGATGTGGAAACTGTTGCAGAATGGTAGTTGGTTCCCAAGTGGCATCTGTTGGAGTCGTATCTTTCCACTGGACTAGCACTTCCTTGATGGTTCTCTGACGCAGGCGACACTCACACTGGTCCAAAACTGCTTCTGGTTGTAGCCAAATGGATCTTTCTTCAGCTAACTCTGGAAGGTTGGTTTGAATTTTGCACCTAGTTCCAATCACCTTCTTTAAGCATGAAACATGAAAAACAAGATGTAGCTTCGACTGACTGGGCAGAGCTAACTGATAGGTGACTTGCCCCACATGCTTGAGAACTATATAAGGACCATAAAATTTGGTCGCTAGCTTCTGACGATGCTCGGCCTTGAAGGAAGTTTGCTTGTATGGTTGCAGTCGCAGAAACATCTGATCCCCTTCTGCAAATTGACGTTCAGAGCGACCTTGATCTGCTTGTTGCTTCATGCAATTTTTTGCCATGACCAAGTTCTCTTTAAGGGTACAAAGAATATCCTCTCGAACTGTAAGTTTTTGGTCAACCGCCTGGACCTTCAAGGTACCCAGTAAGTATGAGAGAACTGAAGGTGGCTTCTATCCATATACCGCTTCAAAAGGAGTCATGCATGTAGTTGTATGGTAGGAAGTGTTG
>JZKD02S1806345.1:31075-41558 GCA_000966675.3 Picea glauca | reverse complement strand
GAAGCACCAACTCCTTGGTTTCTTTAGCACCAACTAGAAGGAAGCACCAACTCCCTGTGTTCAAGCACCCACTTGAACCTTTGAGGACACCAGTCCTCCCTAGCACCTCCCAACCTCCTTGAAATATGAATCTTTGCTACTGAAACTTATTACAGTGATATAATGTTCAACAATGGATTACCAGACTCATCACTGTTCTGCTGTATTTCGTTGCTCTATCTGCCTCACTACGTTCCTACGCACATGACTTGCGCTATCTGTTCTTCTACTTTTTATGCTTTGTGCTCCATGTCCATTCACTGCACAGATCCTCTTCTGTTCAATTCAGTTGTTGCACTCTCCTCCTTCTTCACACATGAATCACCTTCAAGAACAATAACCACAACACACTCCAACAGCAACAACAACCCATCTCTTCTCTGTACCGTGTATTTATAGCTTATGTGCACCTTGTGCATGCAATGTTTGCAATGCCTCTGCATGCTGACTCCACACCGATATCCTCCACCTATCGAGTGCTCTGCGTGATCATCATCTCGACTCTTCAACTTCTCTGGCGGTTCAACCCCTGTGTCTATCATCACTAGGTGTTAAACCGATATTCCTTAGCCTCTCTGGCAGTTTGAGACTCTTCGTCTTCTCTGTGACAGTCGAGCTAACCTTCTCTTTTTGAGTTACAGAATTCAACGCTCATCCATATGTTAATCCCTTCTAAGAATAGTCTTCGTTCACTAAACAAAGCTTGGACACTCTTCATCTCCTCTGGCGATCACACAGAGGTCTCTTCGAATTCTCTAGCAGATGTCATCAATGGTTTCTGGCAGTTTCATTGCATCGTGCATCAATATCCCTTCGATCTTGTTCAAATTCATCTACCCCGTTAGATATGCAGCGAGCAAATCTGGACGGCCAGAATATGTGTTCGCAGATCTACGGTTGGGATTGGATTCCGGAGCCCCCCTGCCATTCTATCTTTAAGCGGAGGGGGGGGGTCCAAAATTGGGTGTGCATCTCTCGAGTGGCCAGGATTAAAGTACCTAGATCAATGACGCTCAATCAATTCTAAACCCCCCTTTCCTTTCTGCCTTTAATACGGGGGGGGGTCTGGAATGGTGGGGTATCGAGGAAGGGCCCCATTCCTGTCATGTCACCTTTTGTATCGTCCTCCACCCCACCTTCCGTCTGTTCTTCACCTGACCGTGCACCAAGGCTCGTTCCCTTTAGCTCCTCCTTTTCCTCTGACATTTGTCCATCTCTCGCTAATGCGACCAAGGGATGTGACCACAACCTTATGCATAAGGTGCTTTCGCGATTTCGCATTTCGCGATTTCGTGACTCATGTGGTAGGAGTTCTTGTCATCTCCATATCCCGATTTTTGAAACTCCAAAGTGGAGTAAACCTGCTGATGTCACACGTGGATTGACATGTGTTGAATACTGCCACGTGTCACTCTGATCCGTGACTTACATGTGCCTGAAGTGTTGAATTAGCTTGACACTTGTCATTGCCTGGTTGTGCCATGTGTTCTTAGGTTTGCTGACATGTCTTGTTTCGGGATTTCACATTTCGTCACTTCGGGACTCCTAATGTTGAGAGTCTCTGACTTCTCCATCTCTCAATTTCCAAAAATCCAAAATGGACTGGGATCAACGGTCCAGATCATACCTTGATTCAATGGCTGCGATTAAATCGCGATTTCGCAATTCTTGTTGCATTGTTTCTTTTCCCTCTCCATGTCGCGATTCGCGAAACTCCGATATGGAGTTGGATCAATGGTCCAGATCTGATCTTGATTTGACGGTTGTGATTAAATCGTAATATCGCATATCGCGATTTCGGGATTCTTGATGTTAATAATATTTGACATGTTTAACTCGCGATCCTCGAAACTTCGACATGGACTGGGATCAACGGTTCAGATTCAACCTCGATCCGACGGCTCAGATTAAGTCGCGATTTCGCATATCGCGATTACGCCCACTTCTCCTTGTTCTTTAAGGATCGTGCAGGTTCTCCTAGATCCAACGGTGGTCGGACCCTGCGCTTAGATCTAACATCTGAGATCTGTCCTCCTGTTCAACGCTCTTCTTGTCTATATTCTGATATGACGGCCCTCGTTCTTTCAGAAATTTTGAATGAGATCCAACGATCAGAAATGCTTCTCAGGCCTTCGATCATTTTGTTAATGTTGCGTTGCCTTCGATCATTCGATCTTCCTAGACTTATCTTCTATTTGACTATTGATCATCGTTGTTGTACTCAAGCCATCATCACTGCTGTTCTTGCCATCAATGAAAAGCATATGCTGTCTGTTAAACATTTTCCAACAATTTCGAGACCCAATTTATCCATAATGACTTTAGGCATTGCATTGTGGGATTCTCCAGAATCGAGCATACAGTTGTGGAGTAGTCAGTTGAACAAGGTTAATGTGATATAGAAGGGTGCAACAATGTCTTTGGCGCCTTCGAAATGTGGACCAAAAACTATGTTTGGCTTGTCATCTTCTAAGTTAATGACATCGGCTTGGCTTTCGTCTTCTGAAAAACTAATCATCTTGGAAATTTGTTTTCTGTAGATTGGGTTTTTTTCTAGCTCGACAAGAGGTATGGGGATCTTGATTTTATTGATTTCATTTTCCAAATTAAAATTCACTGTAATTTTGTCGTTCTCTATGGTTTGGGCTATGATCCCCTTCTTATCATCTTTCTTTTGTGGTGAAGGTTTCATTTCAGTTGCAGAAGCTTTCGCTTTCTGTGTTTTGACTGTGGGTGTTTCAGCTGACTTAGTCTTGGTAGGCTGAGTGTCCGTTATGTTAGTTTTTTCAGTCTTCTTTTCAGCATTTTTTGAAACCGTCTCATCTGTCTCGCCCCTGGACAAGATCTTTTTTGTTTGGGTGATTGTGAGATTCCTGTTTCTAGGCCTTAGATTGTACATCTGGTGAAGCTCGACCATTATACCATCTGCAATACCCTGGTAGGTCAAATCTTCAGAAGTACTGATGTTTATGTCATTTTCCAATCTATTTTCTTTATTTAAGAATTTTTCATAATCTTGTCTCGATAAATAGGGTTTTGGATCATCATCACCCAGAATGTTTATATTTTCCTCTAATTCCTTGAAATCTTCTAAGTCTTCCTCTCCAATGAAGTTTTCACTCTTGAAGGGGGTTGGGATTTTTTTATCCTCATTCTTAATCTGTCTTTGTGGGGCTTGAGGATTGGGATTCCTTCTGAAATCCTTTCTGAGAAAATGGTCATTTTTCATTTGGTATAATTCCATTTTCGAAATCTTATTAGATAGTTCTTAAATTATCCTAGCCATGTCATCCATTTTATCTCCTGAAGATCTTCCTGACCAAGAAGATCCTCCTTGTTCTCTGTACCTTCTAGTTTCTTTGTTTCCAGTCTCCATTTTGGATTTTATCTTTTCTGAAGCCATCATGTTTGATTCAATTTCTAGGGCATCGTCTTGCATCTTAGTAAGGTCTACTGATCTCCTCTCTCTTAACAGTAGGGTGAAATCAGGGTCGAAAGCTCCAACAAAAGTTACTTTCGCTGCAGTCTGAGAAGGTTTGACCTTTATGGGAATTTTATTATACAATTTATTAAACCTTTGGGTGAACTCGAGAAATGATTAAGAATTTTTCTTTCTAAGAGCCCCAAATTCAATCAGATAATAGAGGTGATCTTTCCTTTCTCCCCATTGTTCGATGAAATCACTTTCGAGTTCATCGTATGACCTTAAAGATCCTGCTGCTAAGCCTCGGAACCAGGTTCTGACCTTCCCTTCAAAATTTTGTACCAAGAGTCTGGAGTAGACATCTTCGTGTTCAAGTCCTAGGATGTCATCAAATTGGTCAAAGAAATTGATGTGTTCTTGTGCGATCAAATCACCGTCCCCTGTGAATTTTGGGAGAGTTTTCATGTAATTTTCTGAAAGGTCATGTAGGGGAACCGGGAGGACGAGAGGGGCATATCTGGCAGGCACCTTAGCGAACATTCCAGGGAGTGGAACTTGGCCACCTACCGCTCCCCCCACGGCACCACCTACAACACCACCTCCACCCCCCGCACCTTCGTGCGCAACCATTGATGGATTTGAGGTTGAAACTCAGAGTGTATGAGGAGAAATCTCACGGAAGTTGGGTACATTTTGGGTTGTGCTGGAATGTGACAGAAAGGTTGTGGGGAACTGATCGTCAAGGCACAAGAAACTGGAGAAAGAAGTCCCAATATGAAAAGAACTTGTTTCTCCAGACTTGTAAGACGAATATATCGAAGAATCAATGGGGATTAAATCAGGATACACAGGGCATTCGTCAAAGTGCTTGGTAGTAGGGGTGTGCACTTCGGGAAGAGAAAACGTATCAATTGCGAGGGGGAGGGAGACAGATCTCTCAAGTCTTCCTTTGACGTTCGACCATGTAGAATTTGGTTGACAGATGGTATGTGTTGTTGAAACTATTTATCTAAGGGATCTTCTTGATTTTAAAATCTTTTCTGGATCAGATATTGGCGAGGTCTGCTTGTCGTCCGGGTTCTTTTTGGTGTTCTTTCGGCTAATAGCCAGTTTACTTATCGTGGAGTCGACAAGTGAAAGATAAAATTAGCCTTAGAAGGTTTTTCGATATTTATTCACTATCAAAGAAAGAAAGTGTCAATGTCGTTCTTCTCAGGGAAAAGATTCGTTTCTTCATCCCTGACAACGACGCCAAAAAAATGTTGTTCCTGAGTTTATACTTTAAGGCTCTAAAGTACACCGTCAAGGCATCTGAAAAGGTGGAGGGAGTTAATGGGTAAAAAGATCAGTTTAATGGAAAGCGAGATCAAGGTTGGTTCCTTAACTGTCTTTGTCTAGCTTCCCGTTGTTCTTGGATGCTAATATCCCTTTCAATCATAGCCCATGAACGTTCAAGTTCTACCCATGTATTTGTTGTTTGTAAGATGATATTGAATAAGTTTAACACGATGCTTGTCTGATCTGATAGACCGGGTTCTATATTAGGTTGTTTGGTAACTGGAACGGTCATGAAAGCTAAGGATTTCCTTTTTGTAAGTCAAAATTATTTTCAAGGGTTGCAAATTTCTAGTTTGAAATAATAAAAATAAAACTTACCAATTATGAATCAATAGTATAACAGGAATGAAGGTCATTTCTAGTATCTGAGTCTAATTTAAAAGATACAGTGCATGGAATGAAGAAAGAAAAATAAATATATAGTTGTATAACAAAAATGAGGCATCAATTAAAGAGGAATCTCATTTTATGCTAATAGGAGAAAGAGGGATGATAACTTTGAAGAAGTATATAATTTTAGAGTGTTAAAACATTCATGGGTCTTATATTCACTGACAGCTGATACAGAGGAAAAACTGCAAACGGTTAGATAATCTGAATGTTCAATCACCACAATAGAAGTTACATCATGAAAGCATTTAACGAAGATATGAAATAAAAGATGAAATGACAGAGAAACTCATAACTGAGGCTTGACAAGATCTAGAATCTTCAATCTATATTGTATTAATTCTAGCAAAATGAAATTTTCTCTTTACAATCCCATCTAGAAAAAATCCCTCTCTTAGTTTTGAAAAGTTATATTTATACGAAACTACCAATCTTAAGACGGTTGGTGATTTCCTAATTCCTAGTGACTAACTATTTGTTAAAAAATAGATCAGAAACCATTTGCACGATCTTCTCCAATTTTCTGTTTTCTTGGAAGTAAAGATTTTCCAAATGATACTTTTACTTTGTCGATGACTCTCCTTCTTTTGATCCAATACATTCAATGTATCTCTCCAGGAACTGTGTAAAATTTATGGGGGGTTATGGAAGGTCTTTTGCTTCAAACAGATAAACCTTTCTCTGTATCTTGGAAAGACGGTCTTCAACTCCTTTATCTGCAAACTTTATTGACTGCAGTTTTAAGTTGGGCTCAACTAACAACCTGTCTATTAGGGTGACATCCATTTTCCTTAGCTGTGAAATTTCTGTTTGAATTTCACTCGAATTTTCTGTTTGAATTTCACTCAAATTTTCTCTAAAATTTAATTGATGTCTTACAATATTAATCTCTCCCAGAAGTCCTGTACAGTTTCCTTTTCCAATATTCAACAATACTTTGTCTAAAATATCAAAAGCTTCTTCGCAGTCATATCTGATTTCCTTGACTATTCTTTTTTTTCCAGTTATGTTGGTTTCCCATAGCTTGAGCATCATGTCGCCTCTGATTTTCTATGTGGCTGAAAATTTCGTAGTTTTCGATGTCTCTTCACTTTCCGAATATATGATTGCCTTTTGGAGAGTAACCCTAGATTATTTGGCTTCTTTTTCCTTCAGGATAATATTATCAAAGGCATTATCTTCTTCTTGAAAGTAACTCTGAATAGTCTCTATCTTGGAAATCAAATTCTGTTGTTCAACTTCTATTTTTGAATGCACTTCCAATGACTGGGCCTGAAAATCTTTTAGATCTATGACCTGACCTTCCATCAAATTTAAATTAGCCTGTAACTATTCTGCATGCTCCTTTTGTTGAGTAACCTATGCCTGACTTCCTTGTATCTTCTGGTTCATTTCGTCCAGGCTTGTTTTGAGTAATTGAATTTCTAGCCTTTCGACAGCCCTGGTCTGCTCCAAGATTTTACTCACCTCTTCTTTGATGTTCTCCTCAACATTCCTTAACTGATATTGTAGTTGAGATATCATGTTATCACTCTTCTTTATCCTCGTTCTCATGTTTCCCACGGTAAAAAGGTTTTTTGTTGCCATGGCTCCCATGGAACCTACTATTTCTTGTAGCGAAATCCTCCTCCTCCAAATTCTATCCATCTATCAAGACTTTATGTTTTTTACCATATTCACCTCCTTCTTATGCATCTCTTGTTTTAGGATGGCCTTCCTTTTTCTACTGAAAAAATAATCAGAAGGAGGAATCTCATCTATAGGGATAGAGGTGAGGTCATTAACAACTAGAACTCCTGCCTGTGGGAATCCAAAATCAGACTGTAACGGGGTTAAGGAAGCTATGGGACTTCCTAGCTCTGTAGATCATTTCCTTCTTATTGCCTTAGGCGTATTGACATAAACACCAGGTGATGAAGGTGGATTAAGCTTACTAGACTTGGGTAACCTTCTAGACCTTTTCTCTGCTTCCGTCTCTGCTTTCTTTGTCTGTAAGGTGTCTTTGTTTGGTGGGGGCCTTTCCATATCCCGTGGGATGTTTTTGAGATTTCCCTTCTTCTGTGATTCCTATTCGAAGCCTGGGGGAAAACCTTCTTGCTCTTGGGGGAGGATGATTGCTTCTCCTTGCAGTACTTGGGGTAGACCACTTCGTCTATGCTTCTGAAAGGTTCAAAAGCTGGGTTGTAGGTCGGACGACAGTGTCTGTACTCGTTCCAACACCTCTTTATAAGTTTTAGTCCCTTTGAACATGTCATCCCAAGGAGACTCCTCACGTTCATATGCTTTCACATTGCAGTGTATCAAGTGTTTGTTCACTAGTTGATAAGGGTCATGTGTTTTGTACTCAATATTTAACAATTTGACCTCATCGAGTGCTTCTGCTTCCACCTTGGAATGACCCAAATTTTGTAATGAAAATTTCCCGATGTGCACAGGGAAGATTGGCCAAGACTTCTTTTGAGCCGCCTTTAGCTCTATTATAATACCGCCTTTCACTATTTGGTGTGCCACTTCCCTACATACCAGTCTATCCGGGAGGAATTTTGGAAGCGCATGAGGGGGATTGAGCATCCATAAACCTTGATGTAGGAGAAACTTTCTTCAATGAACCGGTCTGCTATTGGCTTGAGGTTTTTTGAAACTGTTTCAGAAATGCAAGGAGGGTCATAGCCGAAAAACATTTTATGAATTGGTATTACCACGAAATGAGAAATTTCGTAAAACGAATTTTTTGCATTTTCTTCCCGCAGCTTAAAGTGATACTTGTGAATGGGTTCGAGGTAGGTTGTGTTCCAACTCCATTTCATTAGGGGGAAAGGAGTCATAAAAAAAATTGCATCCATGATGTACGCCGACATGTAAAAGGCCATTGGTTGACCTCGGGATCTTGCAGCTTTGTAATCTGAAACCTCTTTGGCTATGTTATCAGATAAAATCTTATCCCAGTTGAAACTATATCCTTCTGATGCTTCCTCTAAAAAGGGCACCCATTCTATGGGGAAATGACAGGGATTCTTTTTGCTAAAGAGTTTGCACAACATCATGGCTATATAAACTATGTACTCATTCAAAGAAGCTGTGGCATAAATTCCATGGGTATCTTCCCTAAATTTTGATGGACATCTCCACCAGCCTTTGATTAAATCAGGGTAAGTTTGGTCTGCCTCAGTGCATTCCTTTCTCTGAAATTCAGCTATAAATTTGACATTGTAAATGAATTTAGGATTGGGTGAGAGTGTGTACATAACCTGGATATGTTCGGGTCTGAATGAGCCGATAATGGCCCCTTGATCATTTAAAATGCTTCTCGTTGGAATATAAACCTTCTCTAAAGCCCAACTGATCAGGTCATTGTATGCCATGAGCCGTGGGCGTGTTGCAATCTTCTGAAGTTCTGCTTCTGCTATGTCCCGAAGGTGATTCTCAGAATCATTAAGGGAATTTTTTATCTCGTAGTCCATATTTTCATAGATTTGTCTCCATGATTTGATCGAGTCGATAGCATGTGGTGTGGTGTCGGATATGACATCTCCCTCTAGGCTGGAAATCTCAGCTATCTTCACTCTTCTTGGGTCCCTTCTTTGGTGCCATATCTTTTGTATTGGAATGAAAACCTGTCATAGAAGAGAGGAGTGTAAGCTCGGGTGGATGCGACTTACTCCTGATAGAAAAAGCGAGAATAAGGTTCAAAACACAGGCCTTTAATTTTCCTTTAACTCATTTTATGGTGAAAGTAATGACGCAACTGTCAAAAATTTAATACCTTTAATGTAGAGAATATTTCTGAGATACGCATTTGTGTCACAGAAACTATCCGTTATTAATATGGCCGTATTTCGGCGATTCAAAAATCAAAATTTGAAAGATCTCGTTCAACGAAACCCGAAAAAATAAAATACCTAAGAAGTTTAATTACCATTAAATGTATTTTTAAAACGAAGTTAGTTCATTTTAAACTTTGTTATTGAGTCGGGATTTCGTGTTTCGGGGTTTCGGGGATCTCGCTTACATGAGGTATGTCACCGCCAAACCCTGAATCTCGAAATCGCGAAGGGAATGGTTTAAGCCTTAACTTTGGTATTGAGTCGAGACTTCGCGTTTCAGGGATCTCGCTTACATGAGGTATGTCACCGCCAAACCCCGAATCCCGAAATCGCGAAGGGATTAGTTTAGGCCTTAACTTTGGTATTAGTAATTTAATTAATCACGATCAAGAACTAACTTCCATTTTATTTTGGGAAATCGGGGATCGGGATTTCACAATTCAAAATGTATTGAAAACATGTTGTTCTGAGTAAACCTGAATCTCGAAAGGTTAAAAGATTGTTAATTAACTCTTTTAGGGTTTTAATTTATCGTGATTAAAAGTAATTTACAGAACATGTGTCGAGACTTTAAAAGCACTTAAGCTTTCTGCCTTTTATTATTAAAAAATAAAACCATTTCGGGATTTCAGAACTGATCTTTTGGGACTGATAGCGAGGATTATACCTTATGAAAAGCCAAATCCCAGAAAATAAAAGTTTTAGTCTTAGAGATAAAAAATTTAAGACCTGGTTTCAACACCAGAAAAGACGTGGCGTAATCTTGTGGACTCTGGGTAAAGACCCGAAGTAAGCCACAACTCTCCAATCTAAGAGGACACGTGGCAATAATCCGCATACTTCAAGGGGAAGTAAAGTTTGAGACTTGAGATTTCAGAAGTTCGGAGACCCAAAGGAGATCTCGACCGTTGATCGAGAAAGGAGTCGTAGAACCGTTGATCTGGTTGAAAGATCAAATTTCCTAAGTGGAGGTAGAGCCGTCGATTGAGAAGGACAGGTGTCCGGAGATCATAGACTCCAAAAGATTGGCATACGAAAGAAAGCAGGGTTTGAGATTTGAAACTCTCGAAGCCCATATCATGAAATAAATCACAGTCGTTGATTTATGAAGGTTAGATATGATCCGCAGATCGTGAAAGAACAAATATGAACTGTCAGTTCAAGAGCATTGTTAAGATCGTGAGATCGATGGTCCCATTGCATTATGGGGATTGAAGATGTGCGAACTTTAAAAATTTGAAAGCAGGCCACAATCGAAACCATGGTTTTGGAGAAAGGACACTTAGAGGCTCGAGGTAAATTGCGGGGCAAAAAGTAGTTTGATTCAAACCACCTATGGACGCGCCCACAATTACATGGTCACATGAGATCATCGCCTAAGGTCATATCGAGAAACAGAGCTAGTGCTCACTAGACCGAGATCAGGAAGCACCTTTTGGATAGGCGTTTGGTCACATCCATGGTCACA
>JZKD02S1806344.1:635919-649473 GCA_000966675.3 Picea glauca | reverse complement strand
ATCCCTTTCTCTTTGGTGTTTTCCCACTAATACAATCATATCCATTGGTGGCATGAGTGTTGTTTATTTTCAATTTTAATGTCCTTATGCACTCTAGTTTAGTTTCTTTTATTGTTCTTAGCTTAGTTCTTCGTTTATTCTTTATGCTTGATATTTCTAACTCTTTCCTTTACTGCTGTTTTTCCTAGCTAACCCAACTGGGATTATAAGCATCCTTATTTTTCTCATTTAGGTGACAAAAGGGGTGCAACAGATTGATGACTCCATTGGGGAAAGGTATCAATTTCCTCCCCCATTTGGGTTATTTTAGCTCTTCCTTTTGTTTATTTAACTTACAGGAACGATAAATAGCCCAAGCCGACCTCCAGAAAGCCAAATTCAAAGCCGAGTTGAGAGAATTTCATCCGAAAGTTTCTTTCCGACCGTGTAATAGAAGTGCATGCGGTTTTTGACCCAGAGTCATGTCTACAGTGCACATGCGCCCAACCCACTATTTTTCTTAGTGCATTCTACGCACCTGTGACAAGGGGTTGTCTTTTAGCTGTGCATTGGCGCCACATGCGCCTATGTCTACTCTGTGACCTGCACATCTGCTAAGAAATTCACACATTGTAAGGGTTTTTGTGATTTTTGGAGGGCCCATAGCCTTCTTAAGCTTGATTCCATGCAAATTGCAATATGCACCACACTTAGATACCTTCTCCATATGAAGGGATTAGTCAAAACATAGGCACTTAGGGGGTTAAAATCATTATTTTTCCTTTTTGCTTTTATGTTTCCACATGGATGGGTTGCTTTGATTAAAGTTTAAGTTGGAATCATTTTATATCACATATAAAACTTGCATTGGGACCAGAAATTGGATATCAATCGTCGAGTATGCTCTTCTCTTGCACCCCAAAGCAATCTTGAGAATCAAAAAGAGATCGAGGGAATATTTCATCTCCCTTAAAAAGACAAAATCTTTAGGAGAGGACAACAGCCCCCTCGAGACTCCTCTTAGTTCATTTTTCAAAATACATCTGAAGATTGTAAGGGCCCATACATGCCCACATGCTACAAAGATAGGATAGTGTTGAAAATTTACTTTCTTAGATTAAATCACTAGGGAAGTTTAAAGGTTTTGTAACGGACCCATACATGCCCACATGTGCACAATCTAGGATAGTTTTGAAGCTTTCTTAGATTAAATCACACTAGGGAGTTAAAAGGATTAGTAAGGACCCACATGTCCACATGCTAGTTTCCTAGGGACTTTAAAATTCTGCAAGGTTGTACTAATGACATTTAGTAATTAGGTAATCAAGACTTGTAACGACCACATGAAGTCCACATGCAGCAAGGTGACACCTAATTTATTAAAAATTTGGCACACTTCCACTTGGTCACACACAAAGTCACTACTCACTCACATAGTTTTCATCTCGAAACTTGGAGGTTGAGGTAAGTTTCCTCCAAAGGGATTCCAAAACACCCCACCCCTTTTCTTGATGAAACTATCCACTGCCACTTAATTTCAACGAGATTGTCCCACACCCCCAATCTCTCAAACAACCACATCTATTTTTTTTTGTAAAAACTCACTAAGTTTCCTCCACAGGAGGTGACAAAATAAATTTTTTAGTCTAGGTAGGATCTCGGGGATAGGCATCCAAATAACTCCCCGTTATCTAGTTCTCACATCTTCAAACAATAGAAGTTGTCAAATAGGGAAATTTAAAATCCTCCAAGTCAAGTGTTCCTAACACCATAAGGAAGGGAGATACCTATGAAGGGTCGAAGGCAGAGGTCTGGTTGTTCTGTGTGTCCCCCAATGCGGCACCCACCTCTCGGATGAGATCTAGCCCGTGACCCATTTCTTAGGCCAAAAATCTAAATGCCGCACTTTGACTGAGGTACCCATTGACCACATTTTAGGACATCTACCCAGGTGGAAATTGTGGGCTGCAATTGCACCTTGATCAGATTTTGTGTGGCTATTGGGAAATATCACCAGCTCTTTCGGGATATTCACCCTCTACCCCTCATTATAACTGATTACTTCATCCTTCACTAGTTCCTCTTCCGGTGGCTTCAGACCCCACTGTTGAGTGCTATTGGAAGGTTCAGTGCTATTTGAGAGAAAGGACATTACGTCTTTTAGGAAACGAGCATTTGTTTTCCTTTGTTCTCCCACGTGGACAAAAACCACCTACCCACATATATGCTTCTGTATCAATTGATTTATGTATGATGCTCTTGTGATTACATGCGATTGTGAATTATATTGTGAAGGTCTAAAAATTATAAAGGATCTTGTTCATTTATTTTCTCTCATCACCATCTGCACACATCCACTTTGCTAGTTGGACATTGTAGGGGATCCGTATAATCCCCGTCATTCCAGATGCTTGCTAAATCTCCCTCCAGGGGGAGTTCCTAGTCTTGCCAACTCATCGGCTCCACCTTCTCACACTCCAGTGAGTGCTACTGTCTTAGGATCCGCTTTGCTCGGTTCCACTTTACTTGGGTCCACTTCCCAATATCAACCATCCACCCACTTTCCTATATAAGGAAGCGGGGGGCACACTTCTTCCCCAGGAGGAATCAAAACCCCACCTTGCCCCCCTCATGGGTCAGGGACACACATCACTCACACCATGTCCGGGACAAACCCTCTTTCAGGGTTAGGAACACAAAGCATTCCCACCATGGCTGGAGCTAATCCTCCACTACCACCTCAAATGCCATACTTGGCTTCCCTCAACATACCATATCTGACTAAGCTCACCAATGATCCTATTTTGCACAACCCCACATGGCCTGCAATGCTTACCAAAATGCCTTCATACATCCCCAAGTTTGAAGGAAAGGCGGGAGACGATCCCGCCAACCATATCATGACCTTTCACTTATGGTGCTCTTCAAACAACATCATGGACGACTCCATCCGATCGAGGTTATTTCAATGCACACTCACTGGACCATCAACCAAATGGTATGTAGAAGAAAAATCAAGGTCCCATATGACCTTTTCATATTTGGACAAAGCATTTTTGACCTTCTTTCAACTCCCAATCCGTCATGACAATGGTCTCAAATTACTCTCAGATTTTAAACAAACTTTCGCCATGCACATCGCCGACCACATTCACAAATGGCACCGACGACGTAGTCTCTGCAAAGATGAAGCCACCTCGCAACAATGCCTTAACTGGTTTCTCAAATCACTTGTTTCCCTCCTTTCCAAATATGTGGCTGCCACCTTCCCCCAATCGAAAGAAGAAGCCATCAACAAGGCCCAGCAGTTTGAACTCATTTATTCACAGTCAGGATATTTATATACAGTACTACCTGATGCCCCAAGACCCGTGCCATTTGGCCAAGACAAACCTGGGATGTCTCACTTAGCGGATGGATTGATTAGTACCACTACACACCAAAATTCACACCCCCAACAACCACCTATGTATGGACCACCTCAATATCCACCAACATATGGAGGACCCCCTTATTATCCTCCTCCCCCTTATCAAAAACCATACCCCTTGACCTTTCTTCCACCCATCAGCGGACCATTGCCGACATCCATAGTACGCCCAATGGCCCAACCAAGTTATGGTACCCCCTCTACCTATTCTTACACCCTAAGCACTAGTGAAAGCACCACGCCTTCCTATACACCCTACTAATCATTACCACAGAATAATACGTACTTTCCTTTTCCTGGTCCTCCCCAACTCATTATTTCTCCACAAGGACAACCACATGATGGGGTAAATTTTGTTCAACCCTCTCCCATTCAACAATATCAAAATTTTTAACAACTGAATACAGCTAATCCGGCCCATCAGTCAAACAATGCCATAAATAAAGGAAAAAACTGAAACAATAACAATCCCAGACCAGGAGGACACCAGAACCACCCCCAGCAGAACCAACCTGCCGGGGGAAACCAGAATTAGGGGGAATAGAACCCCCAGGGGGGAAATAACAAAAAACACCAAGGGAATAACACCAACCATATTCAGACCAACTTCCCTTGTGCCCTTTGTGGTGAGTATGGTCATTATACTCACTATTTCCCTCAAATTTCTTATTTTAAATGGATGAAAGAATCCAAAAATGGACCACGTCCCCTAGTACCGCCTGCTCCCTAGCAATCCCCACAACAATATGTGCAACAACCCCCCCCAACTGTGTTACAAAAACCCATACCACACCAAGGGGTAGTGAACACCCAACAAGAGATGCATCTGACCCCACCACAGATGGGTCAGTATCCAAACCAAGGTACTCCTACCGATCACACTATCCTCCTCACTAGTGAGGAGGAAGTCATTCTACAAACGCACAGTCGTTAATACAACGCACCCTATGACCCTTCTCCCACTACCTCAGAAGCCACCCCAGTCACAACTGGCCCACCTTTGATGATCCCTTGCCCTAATAATGACACCCCCTTTCGTATTCCTCGCATCCCATTATGATAGAATGTCACCAATCCTCAGGCTGGGGCAACCCACAATTATAGTATGGTCGATGACTTGGCACAATCCCCTGCTGCCATGTTAGTCTTAGAAGTTATTCAAACCTGTCCTACTCAACGGAAGTCATTACTTTCCAATCTGGGGGAAGTTGAACCTGCTGATACTTGACTCATCACCTTTGATATCGATAGTGGGGAACCTCGTCTCCCCGCTTTGGTCGCTTTCCAAATATCGGTTAAAATCCATAACATCACAATTCACCGCTGCATTATTGATGAAGGTGCATCCACATGCATCATGTCCAAAACCGTCTGGCAGAAACTTGGCTCTCTTGAGCTCATACCATCCGCCATTCCTTTGAGGGCTTATGACGGACGACCCTCCTCTCCCAAGGGACTCTTCCATAATGTCCTTGTTGAACTCGGAGGAAAAACTATCCTTATTGACATTGAAGTTATTGATGCTCCACTCGACTACAACATCTTGTTTGGACATAGCTACATGTATGCAATGAAGGTCGTGGCCTCTTCTATGTTTCACACAATGATGTTCCCCCACAATGGGAGGATCATCACTATTGACCAAGTGTCACGTTATGAGCCCAACCCTTCCTCCAACATTGATAACATCTTACCTCTCATTCACACTAATCCCGAGGCCTACCCACTCATTGAAATGGGTCCCAAAATTTTTAAAGACCCATCCTTGCTAGGGACATACCATGGATCACCTCCGCTCATCCATCCCTCAACACATGTATGTGTGATCTCATCCGACAAAATAGAAATTGGAGATACCACCCGAAGCCAACCACACGGTGACAGTCACCAATGTTGTTCCCCCAGATCCACTATATTTTCGACAGTTCCACTCTGACGAAGACATCCTCGAGGAATTAACCACCCCCAATTTCCCATGGGATCCACTCCATCACCGAGCACTCTTTCTCTCACAAGACACCTTTGCGCCTCTTAGCCAAAACTCCATATATGCAATCGAAGCCAAAGATTTTATCCCATCCGTGCATATAGATTGGTTCAATCACCCTATCCCTGCCCCTGATGCCTTTGAGGAAGGTAATATGGCCAACATTTCCCTCATTGTCAAAATTGATATTTCCATCAAACCTGACATCATAGAGGAGATCACTATCGACGCCGCATGCTCCTTGAAGAACTCATCGCTTACAAAGCTCTCTTCTAGGAATACCGGGACATTTTTTCTTGGTCATACACAGAGATGCCCGACCTTGATCCCTCTATTGTTGAACATCGTATAGACACATGGCCTGATATTACCCCCGAATGACAAAAGCAACGTCCATTACACCCATCCGAAGAAACATCCATCAAAGCCGAGTTTGACAAGTTACCCGTTGCAGGGTTCATATACCCCATCGCATATACGTCATGGGTCTCCAACCCCGTCCCGGTAAACAAAAAACATGGCACTATTTGTGTTTGTACATATTTTCGTGATCTCAATCACGCTTGTCCCAAAGACAATTTTCCAACACCCTTCATTGACCAAATTATCGATGATTGTGTCGGCCACGAGGCTTTGTCCTTCATGGATGGCTTCTTTGGCTACAACCAAATTCAGATCCACCCAGCCGATCAATACAGAACCGCATTCACTACCCCTTGGGGTACCTTTGCATATCGTGTCATGCCTTTCAGCCTCAAGAACACGGGAGCCACTTTCCAACGCACCATGACATACATTTTTCATGATCTAGCACAAATCATTCTCGCCTACTCGGATGATCTCACCGCTCGATCCAAAAAATGCACTCAACACCTAGATGACTTACACATTGTATTTCATAGGTGTCGTCAGTACAATATCCGATTGAATCCCCTCAAGTGCGTATTCTATGTCACCGTTGGATGCCTCCTTGGGTTCATCGTTTCCCAACACGACATCACAGTTGACCCCCTCAAGTTCCAAGCCATCATGGAAATTCCCCCACCATGGAATTTATAGAAACTGCAGTGCCTACAAGGCAAAGCTAACTTTTTACGTCGCTTTGTACCCGATTACGCCACTCGGGCACACGGTCTCCTTCACCTCTTATGTCATGATATCCCATTCAAATGGGACGAATATGCCCAAAACGCTTTTGATTATCTCAAAGAGGCCCTCTCCAATGCCCCATTGATTAGTCCACTCGAATCTACTTATCGACTTCAACCGTCTCCATAGCAGGAGTTCTCGTCCAATTAGGGGATGACGAATGGGAGCATGTCATTTGTTATGTTAGTAAAAACCTTTTAGGGCCACCCTTGAAATACAATCACAAAGAGAAAATCGCCCTTGCATTTGTCCTCGCAGTCCAAAAATTGTGCCATTACATCTTTCTTCAAACTACCAAAGTCGTCGCAGATTCCAACTCAATGCACTAATTTCTTAGTCGCCAGCAAATTAATGGCAAATTTGCCCGATGGATCGTCATCCTTTAGGAGTACGACCTTGAATTTTCCACACCCAAGAGCAAGAAATCCCTCGTACTTGCTGAACTCATTACGACATTTCCTTCCGATATTACCAGTACCCCTGTCAATACCGACTTCCCAAACGAACATCTCTTTTACATCCCCTTGGATGATCCTTGGTACAACGAATTCCTCATCTACCTTCGAACATAGAAGTTTGGAAACCACCTCTATAGAGACGATCATCGACATATTCGACACCAGCCCCCCTAATACCTCCTTATCAGTGATATCTTATATTGGTGGGGGGTCAACACCATACTTCGTTGATGTTTGACCATTGACGAAGCCGATAGAGTCTTGAATGAATCCCACAGCGGTGCATGCGGTGGTCACCTCTCCGGGATGTCTACTGCCCAGAAAATCATTCGAGGAGGCTATTTTTGGCCCTTATTGTTTCATGATTTCATTCATGCTATAAAGCGATGTGACAAATTTCAGCTTTATGCCCATAAAGCACAAGCACCACCCGCTCTTCTACACTTAGTCATCACTGCCGATCCCTTTTGAAAATGGGGCATAGAATGCATGACTTGAAACCCTCCGCCTAGCAATGGACACAAATACATCATCGTTGCAGTCGATTACTTCACCAAGTGGGCTGAAGCTATGCCTACCTTCAACAACACCGCTGACACTGCAACACCTTTTTTCTTTAACCACGTCATCTCCTGCTTTGGAATACCACTCCAACTAGTCTCTGATCATGGGAAACATTTAGAGAATGATATTTTGGTTGAACTCTCATCCAGGTTAGTATTCTCCCATGAGTTTGCCTCACCATACTACCCTTAGTCGAACGGACAGGTAGAGGCTGTCAAAAAAGTCCTCAAGACCATGTTGCAGTGCATGGTAAACAAACATAAGACCAATTGGCACCTTATGTTGTTTTCCTCACTGTGGTCTTATCACACAACAATTAAAACTGCCACTGGTTTCACACCATTTCATCTAGTCCATGGGGTCGAGGCCACTCTCCCCATCGAATGTAAAATACCCACATTATGCACCACTATTGAGCTATTACCCGACACTGTTCCGATGGAGCAGCATTTGCTGAACTTAGAGTCACTGGATGAAGACCGTCGATCTTCATTACAGCACAACGAGGCAGAAAAAAAATGATCGAAGGCCACCTTTGATCGCCATGTCAACCTTCGGTCATTCAACGAAGGTGACCTCATCCTTGCTTACGATATCGCTCATGATACCCTCGGCCATGGAAAATTCCAGTCACTATGGCATGGACCTTACATCATCCAACATTTCCTAACTAAAGGCTCCTACATCCTAGCCTCCCCCGAAGGCCACCCCTCAAGGAACTCGTCAACGGTTTGTACTTAAAGAAATTTTATGCCTGAGCATAGCCATGCTACCCTAGGATTTTTCTTTTTGTAGAGTTTTTAATCTTCTTTTTTCTCAGTATCATGAGTCTAATCCATCATTTGTGTTATTGACAGATGCCTCCTCCATCGGCCTACCACATCGGTTACGACAACAGAGCTAGCCAGTGGACACAGAATCTCGCTTTGGCCGCTTGGGCCCTCTATTCTCCCTCAGATGAACTGCTCCACTCCAGTGGCATATGTTTGGGCCTAGTAACCAACAACCAAGACGAATACACCACCATCCTTAGCCTTCTAGCTGAGGCCAGTCACCATCATATCCATCACCTTAGTGTCTTACTCGATTCTCAACTCATCGTCCTTCAACTCAACAATGTGTACCGTGTCCATGATCTTTGCCTCTTCTGCAAATACCTACAAGTTAGAGTTTTATCTCGACATTTTGATTCCATCACATTTACACATATTCCACGAAAATTCAATCAAATAGCAGATAACATGGCTAACCTAGTGTTAGATTGGCATTTATCACATCAAGATACCAGTACGCATACATAAATCATCAAAAGTCTGTCACAACATATATATTAGACATCATAAAAAAACACACGTAAACACCACAAAGATCCCAAAAGGTATATCCATCATAAATATATATATCGGTCAAAAGTTCCATTAGTGTTTACAAAAAATAATACATCAATTACAATACTCGTAGGTAGGTGAACCACCTCACCCCTATAGATACAAAAGGTGCCACAACACCATATACAACATGGGCTCACCAGCCTATATAAACACAAAAATACATACAAAAATACATATATCGAGGCCCTCATGGCGCCTCTAGAGAACCACCACCCGATCCTCTCTCAGAAGGAGGTGCCCCACCAGCTAGGGGTCCCTCGGGTCCTGGGGGTAGCCTATCAGTCATCGCTGCCCCTGCTACCGCTGCTCTGCGGATCAGTGTCTGTAAATATACCGATAGGCCCACACACTGCTCCATAAATCCCTCATCATGGATGCGCGTCCACATGCCCTCAGGCACTCCATGCAGTACTGCCTCTAGTTGGCGGCAAAAATCCTCAAAATCTCCCCCGACCCTCGCCGGAGGAGCATGTGATGGCCTTGCATCGGGTTCCTCATAGCGACGTCACCTGACCACTCTCTCATCATCAATAAGACTCGCCCTAGCATCATCCCATCACAGTCTCTCTCCTTCCTGCGAATCTCCCCATGGAGGTCTCACCGACCCCTGACGAAACGACACTCTAACCAACTCCACCTCGCGCCCGTGAGGTCCCACATCTGCACACACAATAAGCAAACGATATCATCAACATCCACCCATACATAAAATACAATTCTATACTATCTAAAATATCAAAACATCAAATCTAACATCATACCTCTGTGGTCGAACACCTCCCTAGGAGGTAGCACCGTCTCCGGATCATCCTGAAAATCCACCCCAAAATATGGATAGCGAAGTATGATCTGTGGCATATAACGCCACATCTGTGAAACCTTGGCCATAAAGTAATGGCCCCCCTCCCCACCACCATGACGAACCAAAATAGTTGCCCACTGCCTCAATTGCAGCTCTCGCACACTAGGTGCATCCAAAAGCACTCTAGGGCGCAACATCAACACCCTGTCCAAGAACCATGCCACCAAGATGGACCCAAAGGTGAACTCCCCTGAGTCAGCAACTCGACACCTATCAAGTTGCCCCACCATCTTGGCATGCAACATCAAGCCCCAGGCAAAATTATCACCCGCCAACACCCTCTTCATAACCCTCAGTTTACCATCGTTGATCCACTCAGTTGCGAGAGACCCATAGACTCTCACAACCATTGCTGCCACGTAATGATGAACAAGGGAATCCATCACCCCAATTCTAACCACAGAACCTGACATAAATTTCTCCCTCGAACAATACCTCCGGGCTAAGGTAGCCAACTGCCCATCCCCGGGTAACACGGGCTCCGCGGTAAAGGATTTCCCCGAAAAGGGAGCCGAGTCAGAAAATATATATCCTCCACTGCAGCGAAGGCCAAATCCTCACCCCACACAATGAAGCAATGCTGATCTAGACTCCACATCAAAATCAAGAACTGCAATAAATACTCTTGTGCCCGAAGTAAAAAGCACTAAAAAAACTTCAACAACCCACAAGCTGCCAAAGTATCACACACCGTTGGCTCCTCATCCCTCACTACCTCCCTCAAGCATGACCAATCCCTCTCTCTCCAATATTGTCAAACTAGTCACTTGCATCCACATACACAGTACTCGATCAACTATCATAACCCATAAAAACATCTAAATCTCCAAAAAGATAAAGTTTTTTCCCCCCTTCAGCTTTGCCTCAATGGCGCAGATGTCTTCCCCACATGCGCGCACATATGCGCGCCTGTTCATCCCACAATAGTGCACTCATGCGTGACTGTAGGCTACATAGGGGCGCAAACATGTGCCTCTGTCACACACACAAATGAGCTTGTTCGCTACACAATTGCGCACACATGCGCTACTGTCTCGAACACAGTCGCGCATGCATGCACAACTGTGATTTGAACAGGGGTGCACCCAATGCATGCCTGTTTTTCTGAATTAGGCATCACTGTGTGCGACTATCCAAAATACAACCGCACACTCATGCACTAGAGTTCTTCAATCGCCCGCGCACTAGGGGGCCCACCCTCATAAATCTCCATGTACGGCCACCCGTACAACCCTGGACAAAAAATGAAACCCTAAGTCCTATGCAAGAGGATACGAAAACTAACCTGACACTCCCTGATCTTGAATCAACTGGCTCGATCTCTTGGAATCTCCAAATCTCCTCTGAAAACTCTCATCCACTCACTATGAAAGCAGGTACAAATGAGGTGGCATAGTGGGCCCTACAACTATATATAGTCCCTGTTGCCAAACTTCCAGACTCAATTCCGGGAGCCCCGAACGTTTGTTTTTCGATCCGTCTTCAACCACGGGATCAGGATCTTGCCACCTGCAAAATCATGTTCCTCGGGCCACCATCCATCCTTAGCCCCCAGGGAGCCTTTTTTCTCATCACACGCTCAGGTACGCATGCTTATATTCAAACGTTATTAAATAACAGTTATATGTTCTTCATCTTTAGATATTGTTCATGTTGGGTATTCGATTTTCATGTGTGTGGGTACTTGGTCATCATACGTCAGCACTAGCCCTTCAGGTATATACTTGGCACTGGCATGCAATATTTCCCTCTGAATCTCAATTTCATCTGCAGTCACACCCTCTGACATTTGCCTTTAGGGTCCCTATATCCGGCTCTGTATTACTGTCACCTACGCTGCATTTTGGTACTGTCACCCGGTAGCACTCTCCCCCACATGAGTTGTCTTATTCATAGTCCCCCTTGGAACTTTGACACTCATGTTGTTTTCACCCTTTAGGGACGGGGGTCCTGATAGTCCTACGCATCGTCGAGAATCAGCCACATACTCCTTCTCTTCATTTTGCTAGCTGACCCACTGGACTCCCAAGTTACTTTATCATGGTTCTATTTTGAATGCACCCCCGCAGTATCGTTAACCATCCATTTCATCCACAATCAATTTGCCCATCTGCAGATTTCCCTCCATTCATTTGCCTTATATAGAAACCCACCTATGGCCCCCCCACCCTCCACCTGTTCTCTAAGCAACTTGCGCTCTCATAGGCCAAGCCATATTGCACCGGGGCACCCGTTTCTGTATCTGAACACTCATCCCAAATTATTCTTTATTCATTTGGTAATTGTACAAAGATTTGTTTCTAGCATTTACATATCTTTTTTTCATCACCTTCGACGACCTTCTTCCTCTAGCAAAGCAACCCATGTCACCCTTGGTTGGGGCATCCATTATCTTCTACTCCTATTGACGTCGCCCATAAACCCCGAATATCTCACCATCCATGTACCCTTGCTCTCTGAGTTTGTCCACTTTGTCATGCCTCTGGCACAATTTAACCCATGCCTAGTTGCCACCTTGACGCTAGGCCAGTTTCACGGTTTTTGCGACACCCCCTTTATCCCCAACCAAGGGTAGTCTCGAGTCTCACCACTTCCTGACTTCATCCATGTTACTCATCAGTTCCTGATCTTATCCAGTGGATTTCATGAAGCCCTCTGCTTCTTGGTGTCGCGTCTCCCTTTCTGTCGACATCAACACAGTTTCCAGATGGGCGACAATATCTTGACTCTCATTACCTTCACAATGAGGAGTCTCGGAAGGCACAACAAGTATCGCCATTGATCTCTGCTGTCGTTGACCCCTGTGACATTCAAATTCAACACTTTATCATGTTGCAGTGGGTCTTACTTTGCGACTATTACAGTTGTTTTTTATATTTGCCGGACCTATGAAATTTGATAGGCTATCATCATCACCTCCTTTCAGAGTATGTTCACCATCTAAATTTTCCTCTGCCTTTATCAAACCTCCCTCGAGGGCACTGCAATTATCTACATCAACACACAGCTTCAGTTACTGTATAACACCTTTTTTGAGTTACATGACACAAGCATGGGACATGCCCGCCTTGTTTGTACATAGTTTTACTTTTTACACCTTGCACACGGATTGGGTCATACAGGTTCCCCTCTCCCTCCAATGGGTCTCTCTTGACGCTCCCCACACCGCTATTTCTTACACAGGTACTCTCAGTAGAAGAAACATTGATGTATTTCGGCTATACGTATGCTCCTAACCTCACATATCAGGGGGGCATCTGTTATCACCGAAATTTCGTCCGCAAATGGTTACAGGAATCCAACATCTTCAAAACACTCATTAGTTCACTCATGGACCAAAAATGCATTTCAAAAAGGTCCAAAACTATACAACCAGTTATAAAATCAGCATGCACTAAGACTACACAGGGAGCACGCGCACATGCGCCATCTAGAAACGCAAGAAAATCACACATGCGCACGATGCGCGACTGTGGACGCAAAAAATCACGTACCCCTCAGAACGATGGATTTATGATATTGGTCGGCCTCCCACCCACTTCTGGTTCAACTTCCAAGTTGATTTGACACCCAAATCTTGGCTGAATCCGACTGGGGGTTGGTCAAAGACCTAAGGGTTCCCTAAAGGCCCCCTTGTTTACACTAAGAACTGGTTGCATAATACCTCAAATATATGCTATAAAAGGAGACCATGGGTGCACTATTTTTTCAAGGAATTCATTTGTATTGTTATG
>JZKD02S1806344.1:611490-633466 GCA_000966675.3 Picea glauca | reverse complement strand
GAATAAGTCATAGAATGGTGGTGACTGCTTGCTGTCGATTAACACCTCATGCTTACTCTATTCTTCCACTGTACTTGATCGAGCGATAAAGAAATATTCCATAGGATCTTAGATCAATGACCAGTGTTGACTTCAGCCTTTGACGCTTCATATATTTTAGCTGGTAGAAGAAGTTGGACATCCCCGAAGGTTGTAATACCATAGTTACATGGATTGCTGACATCACTCTTGATGGCATGGAATTGTAGTGGGTGTGCCACGTTGCAACCTAATTTGTGACTTTCACAGACCTTATGTGACATATGTATTTTGAAACTTGTTATCATCTGATTGGGCCACATGTCCTCTATTTTTGACATGGTCTTGTTGACATGGGCCTATTGATGTGTCACATTTCTTCCTCCTGGATCTAACGGTCAATGAGAGTTCACGTCTTCAGGGTTTCGAACTTCAGGTAAACTGACATGTTTTAGATTCATTTTCTATGAAGTGGTTATCACCAAAGTTGACCACCATTGGACTCGCCTATCCTCATCCAACGATCACCATGTATTTCCCAGATCTGATGGCCCTCATTCACTTTGGGAATTCAGGTCTCTAGCCATCGGGTGAATTTACATGTTTCAGACTTTTTTTCGCTAGAGTAGGTCAATGCCAGAGTTGACCACCTGATCCAACGACCCGTATTTCTCCTGAGGAGATATTGGATCAACGGTCAGCATGAGTTCGTTTAATCCAAGACTCCAAGATATTGTGGCTTACCCTGTCCTTCCACTAAACTCAGTCAGATGGTTGAGAATTCATTCGAAGTCCCTCCTTGATCTAACAACTCGCAGGATTTTGTGACTTCGTGAGTTCGTGCCTATGCCTTATCTCCAATGTTCACCAAAGTAGCGAAGTTAAGATGTCCCAAAACTTACGCTATCCTTCCACTTGTATTTGATCAATGGTTCTAACTGATCTGATGGTTGCGATTACTCCCGAAATTTGAATGGACGATTAGATTTCCACGATCATTCACAAGGGATTATTTTATGTAGTATCTGGCTTCTGCGTGATCTGAATGTCCAAGATTTTCCCAAGAACTATATCAACGGACAATATTCTTCCTTGATTCTTTTGGAGTTTTACTGTGGGGATTTCAATCCCAGTAGCACTCTGCAATGCTCTCTCCCTTCTGATCTTTCCTTCATCCTTTACAAAGACCTTAATATTGCATACTCTAATTCTGTGTGTGTATTCTTTGTAGAATATCCCCGCTATCTCTCTTGATATTTAGGAACATAGGATCACTGTTGATCCTATCATGATCAACACTGATCACAAATTGCTTCAGTCCCAAGGTGATCTTCCTCTGCCCCAAGGTGATCTTCTTTTTCCTCTGATTACTTTACATGTTTGACTCATGTTGCCATCAATGACAACACAAACCAATAATTCCAACAAGTATGACCTAGAAAAATAATGTAGATCGCCCTGATTGATACCTATCTGGCATTTTGATCTCATGGGTTTGGGATGTAGTTTATCAAAACACCATCACAGTTGGGCTTCTATCATTGGAAGACCCAACAAACAAATGGAATGGTAATAAAGTGAGTGACTAAAGGTGTAAGCCATTACATTCTAGCGTTAACTTTAGTTAAGGATTATCAATTTACGAAGTTTAAATATATTTATTGTGGAGGATACAAAATTAAAATGTAAATATTCAGTATTTAAAATATATTTAATTACTATGAATTTAGACTATTATATATTGATAAATAAAGAATTTTAATTATAATTATGTGTGTGTGTGTGTGGCTAAGTCTGTGTAATCCCAGTGTCCTAGGGGTTTTGCAACATGATGAATCCATGCATGCTTTTAGATGATGCATGAGCATCCTGCTTCCAAATTATTGTACAATTTCCTAGACTAGGAGGTCTTGTGTTTTCAAGGGAGTTGGTTCCCTAAGTCTTGATTTATATGCAATTTCCTATGTTTTGAGTGGTTTGAGTGAGGAATATGTGTGTGATATTTTAATTGTGAATGCTCTCGAATATGTGAGAAAATGAGTGATATTTGGCTTGTGAATATATCATGAGGATCTTAGGGATTAGGAGGTCCTAGAATAGAGATTTGGTTGAGTGAAAAGTGGATCAGAGAGGATCCTTAGGAATCTGTTGAGGATTTGTTGGATCTCAACCAAGAACAATTCAAAATCCCTTTTGTATATTATTGTAAGACTTAGAGTCATAGAGGGTGGCCAATGGAATGCTAATCAGGCCAAAAGGTAGAAAATAGGCCAATAGAGAGTAATTAGAACAAAGAGGAGGAATTATTGAGTGTTTCAGGTCGAGAAGGCATTTAGAAACTTATGTAACTTATGTACAGTTCATTGAGCTAATATAATAATAGAAAGATCTTTTTCGAGCTTAACTTGAAGAAGTTTGTTTTCATGATGTATGTTGGTGTGTGAAGTCTCTGTGAGAATTAGACGTATCTCTGTCTCAAAATTGAGGAACATGCATATAACTGAGATTGTGATTACATGTGCATATTGTCATAGTAGTGCACAGAAGAGTTGTAGGCCCGAGAATGAGGGGTGTTGTAGAGGAGATTTGACACAAATCTGTGTTCTAAACGAGATATGTAGACATTATTCCAGTGAGCATCAATCACATTAAGGAACAATGATCCTACAACACTCTAGAGGAGGAGGGTTTTAATGATTATAGGTTGAAGAAACAGGAACCGTCCAACCAACCCCCCAGCAAATGAGAACCATTGGATCATTCCGATGATGAATGATGACTGGTAAATTAAACCCATGCAGGGAAGACATAATCACTGTTGGATTATCCAACGAGGATCCAGTGCAGACTGTCCTATCTCATGGAAATAGTAACACGGTAACCAGTGAAAAGAAACCATCGGATTGAGAGATAGAGGAAGGAGGACCGTCAGGTCAACGACTGATTAAGTTGTGACCGTCATATCATGCAAGAGACAGGTCTACAATGATGAATAATTTCAGAGATCAGAGGGTGAATAAACAACCATGTTATTTCAAGCCCTGCAATTCACCTGGATCGTTGATCTTGAAAGGTCAACAAATCAACGACTGACACTATTTCCGTCACTAGCGTGCAACTTGCCATTGTGGAGATCGGGAGAAGAATTAATGTCCCCGCATGTTGTAGTCCCACAATCATATGCATCCATCGATCTCCACCCAACATAAATCACAACCATCAACCTCAGAGAGGAGAGGTTAGCGCCCAGGGAATAAGGCTGAGGTCATAGCTCTTGGTTGTATGCAACGCAGATATAGGATTTTGGCTAGTTGAACAGAGATCGTGTAGCACCTCTGCATTAGACTGTGGACACAGGTTTAGCTTCCACATATGAAGGAAATGGTTTAGCGTCAACATACATCCAAAGGGTGAGCATCAACAGATGAAGAAAACAGAGTTTGACACTCTGTGTTAAGCGTGCTACACAGGTGAGGTGAGTGATCATGAATATAACTGTGGCCACATGCAGAGATTGTAAACTATCAATGTTAGGTGGGACTGAAGGGAGCTGAGAAAATACACAGTTACAAAAATCGATCCTGTCAGTGATCAAATCGAATCATATCAGTGAAAGAGAAGAAACTGATCCTAGGACAACTCTATTGTGGTTTTTGAGCACTGTAACGAGTAATTGGGTGCATAACTATGGGTAAAGCACGAGAGGTGAATCATTTTTGGTATCAGAGCTAATCAATTTTTCAAATAGAATTACAGAGATGAAATTGTAGCATTGATATGCACACAGAGGAAAAGGCAAAAGAGGAGGTGAAGACGGATTTTAGATAGTTGAACATGATAATGCCAAGACAAGTACAGAGAGAAGATATCCGATAGTAAAGCCTAATATAACAAGGGAAAAAGATGTAGTATGATTGTGTGCAATTGACATATATGTTGCAAATAGGATCAAATTGTAAATCTGATGGATATAGGCAAAAAATAGTCCATTTTTGTAGATGAATGGTGGAACAAGATCATGCAAAGATATTGAAGGATGATATGATGTGTTTTATGGTTAACTCTGGTTTTGAGTTTTATTTGCAGATTGCAAGTACCAGATAAAGAGGTTGATAGCAACAGACAACTAGGAGAGATTTTAAAGAAGAACAATTGTGTTCTTAAATGAGAAGAGCATGTGAGCTCTTAAGCAATGGCAAGGAACCTTGAAGATTCCAACTGAATGTTGGACAAGGAGGAAAAAGGAGTGTTCTAAAAGGAAGTGGAGTATTGCAGAAGCCCAATAGGAGCAAAGGAGTTTCTTAGAAGGTGGTTGCAGAGACAAAGAACCAATTAGATACCAAGAGGTCAGACTCAGAGGGAAGCTTGGATTGGTATGAAGACAGGTATGGAGACTTTTCAAGAGAAGGCTTAGGTGCAGTCCACAGGTGAAGAAATGAAGTTCAAAAAGGAGGGAAATACAATGATCACTGAAGGTCATTGTAGAGGTTCAGAGGAAAGACACAAAAAAAGGAAATATGCCAAGGTAAAGGGCATAGAGGTGATGAGTCAAAAGGAATTTGACAGAGAGTTGATTGAGATAGTAGATGAAATCAGTTACATGGATAAGATTCTATAAATAAAGTTGGATGTAAACCAGACAAGAAGATGGAGTATGAAGAAGCCAATTTGGTGGCCAATGGTACAATTGTTCATAAAGCAACTAAGGAAAAGTCTAAGAGAAATGAAGCATAAATCAAATGCTTTAGAGAAGAAAGGGAAACTCAGAAGGGGTGAGTTCAGACACAAGCCATTGGCAATAGAGGAAAGAGTTCACTATTGTGAACGTAAGCAAGGAGACATCCTTGGAGGAAATGAAGAGGAGGAAGAGAGACTTGCAGGAAGTCTCATGAGCTCTTTGAAGAGTTTAGATAAACAAATGGATATGTTAATAAGAAGGGCTGAAAGGCCTAATGTTTTTATTTCTGACATATTTTGTATATTTGCAGGTTTATCAGGAGAAGTTGTCGACAATCACAAGGAAGAAAAAGAAATGTATAAAAACATTTCAAAAAATCAAGATCATAAACTTGTTTTGATGAAGGGGGAGGCCAAAATGCCCCATAAAGACAGGGATGATAAAGATCATAGATCAATATAAATTGAATCTGTTGAAGGACAAACAAAAGAGGTGTTTACTGCAGAAAACCAAGAAGAATTGTCTCATTAAGGCAATCAAGATGAAGACATCCAAGAGAGAACACATACACATTTGAATGATGAAGGAACTGACATACACTCATAAATATTTGTTGTTACAGGTGAACAAGAATTGGATCACGGAGATAGCCAACATAAAACTGAAGAGAAGAATTCTATTGAAATGCTTAACACATGGAATGAGGACCTCAGATTGTTGGAGGATTTGCTGAATAATCATGATATCATAAGGAAAGAAAATGCATTCATAAATGAGGAATGTTCACACATGCTTAATCATGATAGAATTTTTAATGTTCAATTTAATTCAAAGAATGTGGGCATACATGAAGATGTTGAACATAGAAATGATGAATGTAAAACTCACCTTCAAATTTTAGTCATGAATCTTGAAGATGAGATGTTATTTTATGAAAATTGGCTTGCAAATGATGTAATTGATGAAGACTATAGGAATGTTGCAGAGTTGGAAGAGAAGATGGCAGTGTCAAATGGATTTGACATAAGAGGTATTCAGGGAAATAATCTTAAAGATATAATTCAAGACATGATGCAACAATTAGTGGACAACAACAACAACACAATTCAACAAGGAGAAAGCAATTGATTGCAGAGTAAAGGGATGTACTAGCCAAAGGATAAGTTGGACATAGAAATTGAGATGATAATGGAGATGATGAGGAAGATGTCTCAGAGAAGACATGTAGAGGAAAGGAAGATCTACATCAACAGAGCCAGAAGTAGAAGACAAGTAACAAGGGCATATTGTGAAAGCAAAGCCAATGGGGCATTACAACATAAGAAATGGAAGCCAAGAAAGTTGCAGTCAGTAGCATCAAGACAACATAATAACAATGAAGCAAATGGAGAACTTCAAAATAAAATATGGGATCCAGGAGGAGCTAAGTGATGAACTCATGATCAAGAGATCATGGTCATTTTCTTACCTGGGGAGTTTGATGCAGGAGCATCTTGCTTCCAAATTATTGTACAATTTCCTAGACTAGGAGGTCTTGTGTTTTCAAGGGAGTTGGTTCTCTAGGTCTTGATTTATTTGTAATTTCATATGTTTTGAGTGGTTTGAGTGAGGAATATGTGTGTGAGATTTTAATTGTAAATGTTACCGAATATGTGAGAACATGAGTGATATTTGTCTTGTAAATATCTCATGAGGATCTTAGGGATTATGAGGTCCTAGAATAGAGATTTGGTTGAGTGAAAAGTGGATCAGAGAGGATTCTTAGGAATCTGTTGAGGTTTTGTTGGATCTGAACCAAAAACAACTCAAAATCCCTTTTGTGTATTATTGTAAGCCTTAGAGTCATAGAGGGTGGCCAATGGAATGCTAATCATGCCAAAAGGTAGAAAATAGGCCAACAGAGAGTAATTAGAACAAAGAGGAGGAATTATTGAGTGTTTTAGGTCGAGAAGGAATTTACAACCTTATGTAACTTATTGAGCTAATATAATAGCAAAAAGCTCTTTTTCAAGCTTAACTTGAGGAATTTTGTTTTCATGATGTATGTTGGTGTGTGAAGTCTCTGTGAGAATTAGACGTATCTTTGTCTCAGAATTGAGGAACATGCATATAATTGAGATTGTGATTATAGGTGTAGATTGTCATAACATTGTGCATAAGAGTTGCATGGACGAGAATGAGGGGCATTGCATAGGAGATCTGGCATAACTTTGTGTTCTAAATGAGATTTGTAGACGTTATTCCAATGAGCATCGATCACGTGAAGAAACACTGATCCTACAACACGCTAGAGGAGGATGGTTTTAATGATTACAGGCTGAAGACTCATGAACTGTCCAATCAACCCCCCAACAAATGAGAACCGTTGGATCATTTCGCTGATGAATGATGACTGGTAAATTAAACCCACGCAGGGAAGACATAGTCATTGTTGAATTATCCAGCGAGGATCCAATGCATACCATCCGATCTCATGGAAAGAGTAACATGATAACCAGTGAAAAGAAACCATAGGATCGAGAGATAGAGGAAGGAGGACCGTCGGGTCAACGACTGATTAAGTTGTGACCTTCAGACCATGCAAGAGACATATCTACAATGGAAAAGCATTTGAGAGATCGAAGGGTGAATTGATAACCGTGTTATTTCAAGACCCATAATTCACATGGACCGTTGATATTGATAGGTCAACAGATCAATGAATGACACTGTTTCCATCACCACTTGCCATTGCGAAGATTGGGAGGAGAATTAGCGTCCCCGCATGTTGTAGTCCCGCAATCATATGCAACTGTCGATCTCCACCCAGCATAAATCACAACTGTCGAGCTTAGAGAGGAGAGGTTAGCGCCCAGGGAATAAGATCAAGGTCATAGCTCTTGGTCGTATGCAACATAGATAGAGTATTTCGGTTAGTTGAGCAGAGATCGTGTAGCACCTTTGCATTAAACTGTGGACACAGTTTTAGCACTTACAGATGAAGGAAAGGGTTTAGCACCAACAGACATCCAAAGGGTGAGCATCAATAGATGAAGAAAACAGAGTTTGACACTCTGTATTAAGCGCGCTACATAGGTGAGGTGAGTGATCACAGATATAACCGTGGCCACATGCATAGATTGTAAACTATCGAGGTCAGGTTGGACTGAAAGGAGTTGAGAAAATACACAGTTATAGGACTCGATCCTGTTAGTGATCAAATCAAATCATATCAGTGAAAGAGCAGAAATCAATCCTAGGACAACTCTAATATGGTTTTTGAGCACTCTAACGAGTAATTGGGTGCATAACTGTGGGTAAAGCACATGAGGTGCATCATCAAAAATGCAATTTAATAACAAAAAACTACAATTTTGTCCAAATTTGTGTAGTTGGAATCCGACGAAAAAAATCCAAAACGTAAAACAATTAGACAAAGCCTATATATATGTGTGTGTGTGTTATAAAACTATGTTTTCTGTATATTTTAATTTATAAATATTCATGTTACATTTTTTCTATTACACTAAATCAATCATGTAACTAGGTTATATAAAATACAATTAGATATAAATATTACACATTTTCACATTTTACTTTTCTCAATATTATAATAAATAATGGTGAGATGTTATGCATATGCCTTACTTCTTCTAAGATTGTTTGATTTTCTTATCTTCCATGAATTCCAACATGTCTTCGCCCATTAAACTCACAATTTCACACTATTATAATTTATGTAATTTAAATATAAATATAGTCATTTTTTAAATTTCAATTTAATAAGGTCATTAGTTTAGTAGATGTTTACTTTGCATTAGTATTTTTTTTCTAAGGTGCATAATTCTTTCTCTTAACTACCCTTCAAACATTCTTCCATTATTTAATATCCACTTGAAAGCTACTTTACACTTTAATAGATTAAGGTTGTTTGTGCTTTGGTAGTGTCTCTTTTTTGTTCAGAGGACATTTAGTGACAAACTACCTTACACTTCAATAGATTAAGGTTGTTTGTGCTTTGGTAGTGTCTCTTTTTTGTTCAAAGGACTTTTAGTGATATTGTCGTTTGTGCTTTGGTAGTGTCCATTTAGTGGGATGAACTCAAGGTCAAGGATATTTTAACTATATAAAAAAATAAAAAATTCAACTAAGTACAATTTGTTATGGTTATACCAACTTGTACTACTTGCTATCTCATGGTTACAATAAAGGATTTTTTGATATGACTTCTTAATTGATTGTGGATATGAATAAGAATGTGGGATATTGTAATTATGTTTAATCACATTCAATGGAACTTCATGATGACAAAGGCCACTATGTTGTAATTTTTTTGTTGATAAATCATAGAAAGGTAAAACTATACCTATATAAAACTCTTTCCCACTCCTTAGATACAAATGTGGATTACCTCCAAGGTTATCACTTGTGTTTTTAATCTACTTTCACATTTATAGCATGAAGGTACAAATAATCTACTTTCGCTTCTATTTTATCTTCCATTGAATTCCTACTTCTATATATCATGATGGCCATCCTTGGCCTTTGCTTAGGTTTCTCTAAGAGTGTTAGAGTATCCTTGCTAATTTGAAGAGGTCCAACTAGTAGAAATGTTTGTCACACTATCATGTTAACTCCTAATTTTATCTTAGTAGTTCCCTTAGTTAGTGTAAAAAATCAATTGTGGCATGGTAGCCCCAATGGAATTTTCTATTACACCAACCCCATAAATCTAAGTTAAATATGAACCACTAGCTCACTAACCCCAACCCACTACCATGAACCCCTTAATACCTAACCTACTACCCCTTAAATCAATAACCCAAAATAACCCCCACCACTAATCTACTAATGCCCTAACCACTAACCCACCAACCAACACATCCTCTAGCCATTGATCCACTAACTCACAATCCCCCTAACCATTGATCAACAAACCAACTAATGTGTTATAATCACTAACCTTAAATCCCTAACTACTATGGTTGACTATAGTCGAACATCATAAACTATGGTCGAATATAGTTATCCATGATCGACTAGTTATCCATGAGTGGTTCTACTAACCCACTAATACATAACCCGCTAACATATAAATCCTTTAAGAATTGTCCAACTAACCCCTTAAGAGGCAAGTTTTAAGCAACTTTGATACATTGCAATTCATTAAATGTAATCTTGCACATGGCAGGCATACCAAAACTAACATATAGGGGCAAAGCTGCCAAAAGAGACCATATCCAATGATTTTTTTTGTTTCATATTTATGAACAAATGGTAAATACTAGTGTACGAACACTAAACGAACACTAAATGCTGACATTTTCCCATTACAACTTCCTTCAATCATATAAATTACTTTAACACTAATCTTAGTGAAAGTTGAAGGGCTTGGACCTTGGTACTTTTACTCTTAAAAATCTCATTATAAAGGAATTGCAACTATGGATATAATTTGTCTTTCATGTTAGTTATTTGGACATCACTTGTCATATTTAAATATCATGTATATATCTATTTCATATCTATACTTTTGTTGTGATATTTGAATTCCATTTATTATGTATAAATTTTTGATATACAATCTCATTTCATGTTTAATTAGATTTAAAGTATTTGAAATTCAAGGTTGTTTGTGCAATAGTATTTATTACTCTACTTCAATGTGTGTATAGATAATTTATGACCTAATTTCTTTTAAACTTATAACTACTATTATATTTAAAATGCAGTAGTATAATTGTTAATATATATATTTTTAATGAGGTTAATATTTTAATTTTTTATTTAATAGAGGTACTTTCTAAATTATTTTTATTATAAAATGGTAAAAGTTATTATATTTATTCTATAATTAGAAAGTTTATGAATGTATTGGTTAAGATTTTAATTTTTTATTTAATGTGATTACTTTCTAAATTATTTTTAGAATAAAATAGTAGAAGTTATTATATTGACTCTATAATTAGAATGTTTATAAATGTTTTTGTTAGCATTAAAATATATAAATTTAATAAGTCAGATAGTAAATGTAACATTAAAAAAAACAAACTAAATCATTAATATAAAAATAAATACAAACTAGTGATCTTATGACGGATCACTAGTTCAACATGCAGTGGAAGGAGTCATGAGTTCGAGTCCTCCTTAGAAGAAAAGACTATGGAAGATCAAGTTGATGACGACGTGGATCAGGGGGGCTGGACTTTAGAAGAAAAGACTACGTCAATGAATAGTTCCCTTCGCCCTCCCAGTTTTCGGTCGTTACAATGCTTGCGATTGCAGTGTTTGAGGTATGGTTTAATCTTATTCAGTACAAATCTCTTGGACTATGCTTATGTTGAGATTGAAATGTCTTTTAAGTTCAGTTTTCTTAGGGCTGAAATGTTTTTATGTTTAGTTGGTTATTTTCTATTTATTCGACCAAAGTTTTACAATTGCAAATACAAACCCCATAAATTATTTTGCTATTATATTGAAGAATTACAAAAATACACTAGGTATTGTGTAAGGGTTTTCTTCCTTTTCAAACCCAAAGCATATTGATTTTCACAGTGCTCCTAAATAATGTAGTTTACCGGAAGGAAATTGAAATTTAAAATTGTCATTGTCAAAACACAAATAAAAATTTAGTACATGATGGAATCTGAAAATTTTGGAATCTGATGGAATCAAATTACTAAACAATGTTGATTCTACAAAGACGATGATTTAGCAAGAGCAAAAGCAAGATGAATTGGCTATAGTTTTTCAGCGGTCATTTTGTGCATTCAACTTTTTTGAATATAAATTATAGTTTCGATCTAATCTTTTTGAAAGTGATGGAGTTGATATTATTCAAAATCTTTTTCTGGATTACAGCCTTTTTCATAGCCATCAAATGCCTACCAGACCGTTATCATACTTATATCTACTTTTTCATGGTGGGTGGAATTGTGAGTGTGGTCATATTGTTGTTGTTGTTTATGTACTTGGACGACCTAGTCGATCTTGATCATCGACCTTGGTGAACTCTAAACAATTTCACAAGAGAGGAAGATTTGAAAAGGCTTAATAATTTCACATACAATATTACATGGCGAAACTTTGAAGACTTAATTGAAATCTTGCTTGTGTTTTGTTATTTAAATGAAGAAGTTGGCCTCCCTTAATTATAGTATAATACATGGTTTTTATTTATGGTTATTGTAACTGTTTCATGGATTATGGAAATTCATTTAGATTTGTTATATCAGGCCAATAAAATCATATTACTCTTCATGTTCAAAGCCAACTTTTGATAATTCCCTTATGTGGCACTTTTGTTATTGAAATGGTGGTTTCATTTGAGAAGGCATTAGGAGTTGTGATTAGGAGTTTAATTTGCAGGGTTGTGACTTTCTTTACATAGGATATAGATAAAAGACTATGTAGACAATCTTAAACTCCATAGAAAGAAGTTTTAACTGCCTCAATGTGTTTGTATATACACCGTGAAACCAACTTAATCTCTTCTCACAAACATCATACTTGATTTCTAGAGAAAGTAATTCTCTTTTGTAAATAAAACTGTAATGATTATCGCACTAGTGTGCACATTTTTGAACACAATATTTTTCTGTATATGAGATTGTGATCATATTTTTGGTGATATCCCTACAAACATAATAAAAATCTTGATATTTATGATATTGTTTAGAAACATACAAATTCATGACTGAAAACAATATTGATGCGATGGTTAGTAAGAAGCTTGATATTTATGATACTAATGCTATAGTTTAATAAGAAGCTTGATATTTCTAATATTTTTCCTTTGTATTTCCTAAACTAGGCTTCCACCAATCAACCTTTACATGAAGAGTCTCACTTTGGTCGTCTTGAAAGATACCTATGGTGGCTTTTTCCATCCAAATCATATCCCATTCATTCTCATTTCCTAATCTAACTAGCAACATGTTGGTTGTTTAGAGCTAGCCCGAGTTCTACTTTAGGTTTCCAACAAAACCCTACAAACCATCGACCCTTCTGGAGACCAAAAGGAAACACTACACACATAGTGCATAATGCAGTCTCACTCAAGATGGCTTATGGGTGACTGCAGGACCCACATTTATGCAATCATGGAAGAGAGACTACTGTGGGGATGATGGACATTCTTTCTACTTCAAAATTTATTAGATATATTATTATAACACATCATTATATCTAGATATATCATTATGTAATCAATTACATTCATTAAGATTCATTCTTCAATAAATATCTTGACTATTCTCTTGCACGCTGCATTTTACTTCTAACAGATTAATTCATTTACCATGGTTCACCCCCCCTAACAGATTGACACAAGTTTTATTGTGGTTCACCCCCCCGCAGCTACGTCCACAAAGATCTGGTTGTCTTTGCTATTTTATTATTGTTAATCAAGTTTATAGCATTGTGCACATTACATAAGAGGCTGACAAGATCACACTAAGCTCCACATAGTGTGACCTTACCCTCGATTACAATGCATCTCTAGGTCTCTCTTATCATATATCTATCTCCTATCTCAATATTACTTTCTCTCTGTGCAAATATTCATTAGCTCCCTTCGCTATCCCACACAATATATTTATATTAAAAAAAAGGGGTTAATACTCGTTAAAAAATGACCAAAACCCTAACCCACTAACCCTAAGTGGATTAGGTTTGTCCACATTCTAACTCCCTGAGTGTGGCTGGTCCAGAATCCAACTGTTTTCCTCGTTGATCTGCGTCCTTCTTCCTTTCTTTGACTTTCCTTCTTTCTCGACGCTGATTTTCCCTGTTTTCTGGCATGCACTCCTTTTCTGGTCCATTTCCTAACCACCTTCATTAATTACTGCACTTTTCCCCAAAATGGCCTCCACCAACACAACATATTTCCTTTCTCAGCATCAATATTAGGATTGATTGTTGGCTTTGGCTTGTTGCACTTGGGTCCAACATATACTAGTTCATTTGTCACATCATCAAATCCTCATCCATAATACTTGGGATTACATGGAGTTCATTATAATCATCATTGACAATTTGTCTTGTCTTGGGCTAGAATCCTTAGAAGATGAATCACTTCCTTCCACTATTGTATGATAATTGTATATTTCATCTAATGTATCAAGAACTCTTTCCAAATACTCTACTTTATTTTTCCATTCCTCTGTAAGAATTGGTGAATCATCATTTCCGATAATGTCTTTCCACATTTTTATGTATGATGCTATTCCTTCTTTTAGTTATTTTAAATAGGAATCATTCTCTTTGGGACCTAACAAATATGGCTTCCTTGTTGGAAATTTAGGTTGACCTTCGTCAACTATATTCCATAACTCAATTGGTTTTGACCACTCAATATATCTGATGGATTATTTGTACCTTAGTACTGGAACATCATTCAATACAAGAAATTGGAAGTATCTAACATTAAGATGTCTGACTAGTGATTTTTTCCCTCGATGTATCCATTAAGGAAAATTTTGAAGTCATACACCTTGTCAATTAGTGTAGGTGGAAACACTAGTATTTATTCAATCGTGCGATATGTATCTATCATTTCAGGTAAAGAATATATGTCTTTACTTTTCAAGTTGGAAGAAATTCTTTTGTAGGTTCCATCTATGTCTTCATGGGTGTGTCCTCTTATCCCCAATTTTATGGATAACTAAGGAGATGATGTCTCAATGCCTTTAGGTTGCATACATGGAGCACTGAGAGACATCCTGACCAACAGTGTCCACTTGCACAGATGGAAGCCCGCTTCACCACCACAAATTCCAGGTTCATCATAAGGGTATCCACCACACTAGCTTTCTTTCGAAATACATTGGGTCTTTATCCATGATTTATAAGCCATGTATTATGGTGAGTGTCATTTCAATATTTGAAGCATTTTAGTTTGTTGCATTGAAAACTACTTTTGATTATGTAACGCCTGATTAGACCTTATTCTCTTTACCATATTTTACCTTGGTGGTTGACATTGTTCCCTAGTAATTGGTCACCCTTATGGATGGGTTTTATACTAGGGGTTCCCCTTGACGAGTCACCGTGCCACTCTCGACCATACCTTTCACTTTCCATACCTCATCCCCTTGTCTCCTTACCTTTTGGGATTTTTGGGTGTATTGACCCAAGAAGGGATTGTCCATCATTTCATGGGAAGAAGGGGCTGAAGCCCTATATGGGAGATATCTAGAAAAATATAAAATCCTAATTATAAACCTTCCAGATGCTCATCGAATGAGGCCTTGAGAAAAATGAAATGCTTCTCCTAAAAATCAAAGACCTGCAAAATAAAATTAACATCATATAAATGTCCCCACTTGTTGAGGTGTGTACACTCATGCAATGCCACTTTCTTTCCTTGCATATGGCACTCTATGTACCTCTACCTTCAAGTTTCCTTGTGCTACTTCCCCCCAAGATAATTGATTCACCAATAGGGAGTTCCCAAGGTTTTGGATTATTAATGAACTAATGGCAATAAATGGGTTTGGAAACAGGATGAATTGAAAATGAAGGTGCAACACACCCTCTACAAAGGCACCCGTAAATGAGACACCACGATCCCTTGTATGTCATGAACTCCATGCCCAAAAGTCTTTCCCCAATCCATGTAATCTTTTCCACATGTATTAGAAAGTGATTTCAATCAGGAAACACTCCTTGACCTAGGGGATGATTCCACCCAATAGGTCACCTTGTCAACCCTTCCATACCTAAACTTGGTAAGTTGCATAGGGCCTTTAAGCAATTGTTTAATTTGATGAGGTGGTTTTGGATGTACATGCTTAGGTAGCTATTTTATTGAGTTTATTTAATCATCATGATGCATTTGACTTGAGATCCTTGGAGGGCGTATTCATTGTCTTTGCAGGACCTTGTTTGGTGGACATATTTGGAGGAACAAGCCTAGCTCGGGCTTCCTTGGGGCTTGAATCCCACAGGTTGGATATTAGGGCCCACACACCAGATTATGATGACATGCCTTTGGAGTCCTAAGAGACATGGAGGATCTCACCTAACCCCTACTACCCAAACGAATTTCCTAAGGAGGCCAAAATGTCACCTTTGAGGGCTTGATGCCACCCTAGGGTTAGGGTTTGGTGGTGATTGAGGAAACGACACGTTTTGAAGGAGAGAACCCTTGGATCATGGAGAGGGTTTTATTGAATACACTTGGACTTTGGAGGCCTAACACACTCATCTCCAACTCAACTATTTGAGATAAAGTGTCAAAACGTTTCCCTAAAAGGGTGACATCATGCTTTTTCTAGGGTTTCTAATGTGAAAAATCCAATTTTAATTTGTAAAGGGGAAAATTAAGGGTTGTTATCCCCTTAATTTGTGGTTTACCCTAAGTTTTGTGGAAAATTTATTATTACAAAATTATTCTAAATAGAGATCAAACTCAAATAATTTTTTGATAGCTCTCCCATTGTGAGAAGACCACAGTGATGAAATTTGCGACCTACTTGGGAATTTCTCTTTATCTCTCTTGGTTACATTATCTTGTGATGGTTTATATTTGCTATTAGATGGATGGATGATGCTCTAGCTCTCTTGGAGGCTTGTTTCTTTCTTATGGTGGAATTTTCTTGGTGAATTAGGGCTTCATCTTGTTAATGCTTCAATTAGGTAAGGATTTCATGTTTATTGGTCTCTTTTCTTGGTTGTAAGGTTAATGTGATCATATCTTGGGGAGTATAAGGGCACAAAACCCCCTCCAAGTCCATTATAATTGTTTGGAATAATCTATTATGCAAAGGATACTAAGAGGAGTAAAAGGGCTTACACCCTCCCAGGTTTTCCTTGTTGGTTAAGGTTTTCCTTGGGGAGTAAAAGGGCTTACAACCCCAAGGAAGTAACTCATCCAACTTGTTTAATCAAGAGACTCCATTCACCCAATAAAAATACACTTGTCTTCATGCACTGGAGAAATGAATTATTGCATTGGTAATCGTGAAAAGTTGAAATATTGAAATTGTCTAAGTTGGAGTATTTTCTTTGTGGCCTAATATTACTTAAGCCACAAGGGAGTCTCATTTATCCAAGTAGTTCTTTATTTTGATACAACTGTAATATATAGCCATTAGAGCTACAAAAATCCTAAACAATTTTCCAAATAACTCTCTTTTCAATCGTCAAAAGTTGCTAATAATTTGGCCCTACAATCTACTAGTTTCGGCGCACTTTTTACAAATATATCTCTGAAATAATTGTTTATAACAACCTTACATTGATGCTAAATTATTATACTCTTATACTTGAGTTGTACTAGTGTTCACTAGGCTCTTATCTCTTGCGATATTTATGTGACTTTTAGCATCTTATTTAGTAGATTTAATTGTAATTTTATTGTTGATATATATCATTGTTTATAGCTATGATTAGGGGTAAAGAAATTAAATTGATTGTCCACTTAACATATTATGTGCATACTTTGATTTTTCTTGTGTCTCTGACATGTACTATCATCTTCCGCAAGTACTCATACTTCTTGGAAACCATTGACCACAACCAAGACTCATTATCAATCCATCTCTTGCTTAGAAAATTGACCTATAGGGGAATCCATTTATAAGTACCACTTTCCATCTCATTTCCCCCTAGGGTTACCCGACATTCCCCCCTTAGGTGATCACTTCATCTCTAAAGTAATGTGAATACCTATCTGAGGTGACAATGGGTAGGTATTCTCCTAGTTGTCACCATATCATGGTTTGGGTCTAGCTTTTCCAAACCTACAATTTGTGCGATAACATGTCCCACAAATAAGAACCCAACCTCAATAATGATGAAGACACCAAGTGCAGTTAAAAGTGATAAAAACATGAAAATATAACGATTCTTATTATCACTTGTTACATTGTCCAATTGTAACAACAAATGTGGAGGAAGATGTTTAAAATTAAAATTCTAATTTTTTGATCTCCCATGAGTCTACAGAAAATCATCCTTGTACATTCTACATTTTGAGTAAATACATGTGTCTAGTAATGCATTTGAGAGTGGGTTTCTATACCTTCCACTCTCATAAAGAAAATCACCATACATATCAAGGTGTGGGTCTTGAAGGTCCATCAAACACTTTCCAAGGGATGTAATGGTAAATTGTGGTCCCATATATACAAATGGTAGGGGGAAATGACCAAAAYRTCTTTTCGTATGCCCATGTGTCAGCATACCTATCAATAACAAACMCAAGTTTGTTCCTACAATATATTTTGATTTGACACGTAGCCTTGGGATTGAAGTCTTTTTTTTGTCCATTTTATCATGGATAATGCTCAAATACTCCTTTGGAAACCACACTGACATAATTTTGTGGGCATAGTAGCTATATCTTCTACACATAAAAATCTTGTGATGTTTGTTGAATCTACCTCGTGCCTTTTATTCCAACTCTTTTGTAGTTGTTGACTTCATCTGTACTTTCAACATGATACATTCACTACATTTACTAAAGTTGGTATTGTTTGGGAATGCCACATCTCAAAAATGAGTATTCCGGATCTTGCTCATTGTTGGTTGTGATATTGATGGGTAATTGAGATTTTGAAGAGCCTCATTGATCTCATTTAACAAATAACTTTGTGTGTAAGTGCCAAGTGGAAGGTAACAATCTTGTAGGAGCATAAATTCCATATTCAAATTGATGTTTCGGTTTGGTGAATAGTTTGAATTATCCATTGCATTTATGTGCAATATATCTATGGTTGCCATGGTATGTGCACATGCTTTTCATGTGTTGGTGTTAACATGAATAGATTTGATGTGTCCATGTTGGAAATAATGTTGGTAGTTATAGAAGGTGCTTTGAGGAATCTTATGTATCATGTACCATGCTTTCTTATAAATAATATTCCCATTAAATCTCATGTCCTTTACTTTTCTAACAATAGGAGGTAGACCATGGCCATGGATTTTTGACATGACAATGTTTGAAAAGAGTGAATTCAAGACAATTTCCCTAATACCTTTTTAATTTATGTGTTCCATACCCCTTCTAGCAACTACAATGGCCTTCCTATACATATGTTGAAGACAAATCTTTTTTACAACGTTCATCTACTGCCAAAAGTCAGATTTCTTTCTCTTCATCTATCTTTGTTTGACATTTTGCAACTTTTTTGTAGCCATGACTCATTTAATCCTTTTATATGGCCTCATTACATGCATATCATTTGAGTCTACATATTTTTTATTACAAATATACCCATCCCATTTGTTTAAGGGTCTTGTGTCCTCTATAACATCCCATATCACCATTTCCCTAGGTGGATCTTTGAACTTTACCTTGACCCTTAACATCTCACATTTGTTGTCCACCAACTTATTTATTGGCCATCTAACCAAACAATATAGACTTATCCCCAATCCTACATCTTTCACAATTTCTATGTATCTCTTCAATACAAACACCAAAGTCCATTTCACCTAGTGTTTCACCCTCAAGCATGTCATCATCATGGACTTTAACTATCATTCCTTTGGAAATGCACATACTTGTTCTCATGCATCCATTTGTAAGAGAAACCCTTGTACATGTGAATGTAACCCTATATTAAGGAATATTTATGGGATGATCATGACAATGAGGTTCCAAGTATGATTATGTCCAAATCTCATAAGATTCCAATGCACCCTCTAGTCTATGCTCAAACCCTGTTGGATGTGGTAGAGGAGCTTCGTGTTTTAACGCCTCAATTTTAACCACTATGGATCCTTTATTTTCCATCCTTCCATGCACCTTATGACCAAACTATCCATTGAATATGGAGCCTTCATCCACCTTCAGTCCAGATTGCAAAATATCTACCTTGATTCCATTAGAAAATGCAGAAGAAAAATTTGCACATGTACACCAAATTAAAGAAACTTAGTATTTGCTAAAAAAAAAAATTCAGTATATTATCAATAGCACTTAATAGTATTTTCCCAAAAAACAAATTTCAGTATACTATTAATAACACTTAACACATGCTTTGAGATTTTGATTTACCCATATTGTGCCTTGTTGCCACCTTATGCACACCTCAAATAGCGTGGAATAAACCTTCAATCCATTGGGTGTGTCTTTGGGGGCAAGTCTCATGTCAAGGTGATGTCACCTGATCCTCAATACCTCTGTCTAGGACAACTCCTAGCAAAGCCAAGGGGGTTGGTCCTTAATAAAAGAATCTAAGGCTTGAACTAAAGCTAAGCACAATTATTTTTCTAGGATTTTATTAAAAAAAAAGAGCAAGACACAAGTAAATCTAAACTAGCAACATATATGACACAAAAATGAAGTTGCTTATGGTAGAGATGTAAAGCATACAAATTACTTGGACAAAAAATTATACAATTTAAGATCAGATGCAAGTGCTTGAAAGTAAATGCTGAAGTATAGAATAATGCCAATTATGTAGGTGTTGTTGTTGTATGACAATGTGTTGCAATGCTCTTGACAATTTTATCATTACATGAATTATTAAGTGAGTTGGTTTATTGTGAAGTGGCTTATGTGACTACAAGCCCAATTATGAGAGTGAAATGTGTGCAAGTGTTGGAGAAGTCAATTTTGGGAGTTAGGTGCAGTAAGTGAGGTAGAATGTACCAAGGAAGCAATGCGTGCCAGGAAAGAAGGAAAAGTAATGCAACAAAGGGAAAAGGAAGCAACGCGCGCCATAAAAGAAGGAAGATCAACACAATGAACGGTTGGAGTGAAGACCAAACACACACAAGGAGTTAGAAAGTGGACAAGTGGAGTCCACTTAGAGATTGGATTTTTTGTCAATGTAATGGTTTTGACCCATCTTTTGTAATATAAATAGGATGTATCAGGTAGATAAGAGGCGTCTAAGTCTAAGTTTTTGATACCTTGACATGATCTTATGTTCGACTAGTCTATTATTGGAGAGTCCTTTTTTAATCTAAGTGTTGTTGGGATCTGTGGAGCTCAAATGGAGTTAGTGTTCAATTGTAACTGAGGGTCAGGTCACAAGCTGTGGAGCTTGGTACGACACTAGTCAACCTCACTAGTCTCAAACCCTATGATGTAATGCATGCAACGCTATTTTGATGAAGAATACGAAATAAGCATAATATATTTGTGGACATAGCCCTGGGGGTGAACCATGGTAAAATGGTGTTTTTATGTGTGTTGTGTTCAATTTACATGATTTATAACGAATGGATGGTTAGATGAATGCATCTTTTATGGTTTATTTGTAGCGCGCACTAGTATAATGAATATTATTGAATGGATAAAAAATATATCTGATGAATGTTATAGTAGAATGCATGTTAAAATAGAAGAAGAAGTAAAACAAACATCCCCAACCCCTTCCATGAATGAAAACATTTGCGTCCTGCAGTCACCCATAAGCCATCTCGGGTGAGACTGTGTTGTGCACTCTGTGCGTGGTGTATCCTTCTGGTTTACCAGAAGGGCCGATGGTGAAAAGGGTTTTGTTGGAAAACTAAGGTAGAACCTGGGTCAACCCAAACATCCAACAAATGGTTTTGTTGTCGGCTGGAACTTAGAAGAACAAGCTGGAAGGGGTTTTGATGAAGAAAATGTAGTGGTATAAAAGGGATGTTCAGGCCATGGAATCCTACATAGAAAGATATTGAAAGATGGTTGGAGACAAAATAGCGTGAGTTTGCATAGAAATGTAGCATAAGTTCCATATATACACCACACTAGTACATGTGGAGGTATGTGTTTACTTATTTGCATGAAGCATTTTTTTGTTATTTACCAGAGTTTTTGCAAGAGTGGATACTGAGGTTGAAGGATACTCATCCTAATAATCGAATTATACAAGTAGAGTGGACCCCTCAGAACATTGCACAGTTGGAAAGATTCAATAAAAAATTCACTCATGTAGTGGATTTTTGGTTAGACAATATCATTGCAGGGCTTATGACTGAGTTTGCAGTAGATACAACAAAGTCATATATTGATGTAGAGAAGGATTTCTTGAAAGGACCAAGAGGGAGGTACATCAAGTCACTTTACACATTGATTAATATCTTATTATATGATAAAGGTGTGATGACCATGGAATCAGACAACTAGATCACTCTGCACACATGGGGGAGTTGGGGGAAGCACTAAGGAGGATCTTAGATATGGAGAAGGATCTGTTGATACTAAGAGGGGGGTGAATCAGTATCAAGTACAATTTAAAATTTTTTTCAACTTATACTTAAACCATTCAACTATATCCAATGAGAAATGAACAATAGTATAAGAGTTACACCAATACACCACAATACACCACAATACACCATGCACAATATATGAGA
>JZKD02S1806344.1:594627-608650 GCA_000966675.3 Picea glauca | reverse complement strand
TTTCACTCTATCACTCCAGTATGCATAATTTCTTCCATCAAATTTTTGAATCCCATTTGAAATGTGCTCATGGTCATCCATCTCTGCTCAAGATTTTCCTCCCAGTGGTTAAACTGTTCTAAAGGCAACCTGCTCCGATACCAATTGTTGATATTGATAGGGGGGTGAATCAGTATCAAGTACAATTTAAAACCTTTTTCAAATTATACTTAAACCATTAAACTATATCCAATGAGAAATGAACAATAGTATAAGAGTTACACCAATACACCACAATACACCATGCACAATATATGCAAAATAATCAATAGTTATTGTTCAAGAGAAGTAATGACTTCCAAAGGTAGCTACAACTTCCAAATGTAAAGGGAGGGATAAAAATCCAAGAGGAATATATAGTACTACAATATATAGAGAGTATTTAACTCTCCATCCTTTCCCCTTCCTTCCACCCAAAACAAGTTATAGAGAGAATGGTAGACTTTGTTCAATTTTGGTTTATTTAGGAGACCAAACTTGCACAGAATGCCTCGCGCTCAATATTTAACATAAGATTTTGAAACTCGCACAAAATAAACTAAAGTCCGTACTCTTTCCAATGCAATTTTTCCCACTACATTTGGATTCTCTATGAATAAGTTATGACTGTTTTACCCAGAACACCTGTTTATTGACTAGCTTCAGGACTGGTCAAAAACCCTATCTTCCACAGACTGTATCTCCATAATTATAGTGAATCAAGAGTTGAATGTTTTACCATAGGTACCTTGATATGTATTCTCATTACCGTAGCAATTTCACCATCTGAATCATTCTAGAAAAAAAGTTATAGAAAAAATGGTAAGATGACCTGAAAATAACATACCTTAGAACACATCACCAAAACACTTCATCCTCCCTTGAAATCTGGCCTTCTTTACTTATGATTTTCTCTGAAATTCGACTTGTGTATCAAATGAATGTATAATGATATTTATTTATACCATTTATGTCACTTCCTTTTAACATTAGGGCCGACCTGACAATTTCTTATTTTGTAATTCTTTTCTTTAATTATCTTTAGGGCCTACATGTACTTCTTCAATTCACTTTGTCATCTTCAAAAATTCATTTCTTCTCAACCATGAGGATCCACATGACATGCCACATACCACCGGAAACAACATGATGTATACTATCCATCCATGGGACTTGTATCTACATGTGCATTTTCCTTCATGTCCAAATACCTTCATCAATCTTGGGGTCCAAAACCCATGACTAGGGTTGACATCAATGACAACAACCAATCTTCCAACAGGATCCGGAGAGAGGATAGAAGAAGGAAGCAATGGAACCCATCATGATGGATTATAAACATATCAGGGAAATAATAGAGCAAGTGTGATGCATAGAAGACAACCCTACCAGTACAAGATTAATAATAATAAGAGGGTAGTAGCCGAGTAGGAGGGCTTGGAAAGTGATGAGGAAGAGGTAGAGGATCTCCATGCCATGGGGAAGATAAAGGATATATTGTGCACCACATATGACAGGAAAACCATAAGTCAGAGGTCCGACGCAGAAGAAGGCTCTCTAATCTAGATACGAATTAGTGTGGAACCCACAACCCCATGTGCGACTAAGACAACTAAAGAAGAAAAACCAGTTAACCAACAAGTGATTAGTGGTAGAATGATTTTTACAGGACATGGGTCCAGTGGAAGTTCAAGCAGAAGTTTAAGTTTGGCAAGAAGTAGTCAAGTTTCTACACTGCACAGAGTTGGTAGTTTAGTAAGTTTCACAATGGCAGGACAAGAACCAACTATTAGGTTTCCTGAGTTCCAAGGAGAAGAGTCGGAAGACCCAAAGAAGCTTCTTTCCATTTGTGAAAAGAGTTGGAAAGCTAAGCAAATTATAGATTAAGATACAAAGGTTGCGTAGTTGGTAATCACATTCATAGACTGCAAACTAGATTGGTACATGGGCCTCGTAGTAAATAACCTAACATGAGAACCTACAACTATTGCATAGGTAAAGAGGAAGCTAATTAATGAATTTAAGAATCCAAGTTCAGAAGACCAATTCATTAATGAGATGATAGAGATTAAGAATAAGCCAGAAGAATCAGTCTGGGAGGTTGACCATAAATTCAAAAGGTTAAAAGGTAAATTGAAGTTCCCTATTACTGATATGCAACATAAACAATTGTTTGTAAATTCTTTGTTGCCACACTTGAAGTATCCTTTGAGACAACAAAAATTCCAGAACCAGGTTGAGGCTTTGCAATCTACATTGCAACTAGAAGAAAATTAGTACAAGCATATAGATCCAACTATGGAAGAGATGAGAGAAGATACAAAGAACCTTACATTTCAGTTAAATCAGAAGAAAGGTAAGGAAAAGAGAGAATATGTTTGGTGTACAATGTGTAGGACATAAGGTCATCATAAGAATGAGTGTCCATTATTTGCGTAGTATATAGGAGTGGGGATGCCAAACCCCTTATCTTCAGGAGGACCATGGTGTGAGATCTATAAATTAAATGGACATGATCCTTATCATTGTCCCATGATGCAAAAGTACCAAACAATACCGATGAGTAAATTTTGTAATTTTTGTAAATCAGTTGGAAATGAAGACAAAGACTATAGAAATCTGGAAATGATGAAAGAAAGGATTTCATATACTTATAGGGTACAAGCTGAGCACATAACTGGACAACTTACACAAAACCCAAAATGTAGTAACACACAACATTTTGCATCACAACCACAATACACTAACGCGCAACAATTTGCAACAAAACCGCAGTACAATAACGTGCAACCATTTGCATCCCAACCATAATACAATAATGCACAACAGTTTCAAGAACAACCTCAGTATAATGTGCAACCTCATTACAATAATGTGCAACCATAGTATAATCAGGGACCCTAGTATAATACACTGCACGAAGATAATCAAGGGAACATAGGAGGCTTCATAGGAGGAGGCCACATAGGAAGAGGATTTGGAGGTAGAATAGGACCAATAGTTTTTCATAACTGTCAGAAACATGGACACTATGCAAGAGATTGTCCACAACCACCAATGACATGTATGTATTGTCACACAACAGACCATGAAACTGAAGATTATCTGACACTTTTGACAAACATACATGACAAGAAGAACCAGAACAATCAGAATTCCCAATGGATTGCTGTAGAAAACAAAGAAGAGGATGGGAAGAAGATTGACATAGTTAATAGAGGTTGAGTCAATAAAGGAGAAGATGCATCCAAGAAATATGATGATCGATACCAATGGGTCAAAAAGAATACAACATCTGAACAAACATTTGATGCATGCAAAGCGAAGGAGATATTTAAGGAGGCTAGGTAGAAGATTTCGAAGGAAAATATTGCATCCACTTTAGGGACAAAACCAATAGATGATGTACCAGCGTATGCCATGCCTCCTTTATTTGATCAGACCAGAAAAGAGCGACCTTCAGAGAAAGTAAGTAACTTAAGAAATGTTTTTGGGTCTTGTTTAAAATTGATCAATGATAGAAATTCTTTACAAATACTGCAAAATATGCTAGAAAAGTGTAATTATGGGGAAGAAGGGGTAAAAATATTGATTTGAGTCAGGAAGAAAAGAAGAAAAAGTAGAGAATTCAGGTTGAATGCAAACATTGTTGATTTTAATATGGGAGATATCATACTAGAATTAGGATTTGAAGTCAATGTTTTTCCAAAGAAGACATGGGAAGCTATGGGAGAACCTCAACTGAGATAATCACCTATTCAATTGAGGTTAGAAAATCAACATAGAGTTGTGCCAATTTGAATATTGAAAGGGATTCCAGTAGATCTAGATGGTCTGTGCACCATGGTAGACTTTGAAGTCATTAACATAGTGGATAACACTTCACCATATCCAACACTGTTGGGTTTGGATTGGGGTTTTGATAACCAGGATATTATCAATCTGAAGACAAGGAATATCATATTTGAGTCTAGAGAATATATATTTATTACGCCATTAGATCCATTAGAAAGAGGAAGGTACATAAAACCTATGACTGAAAGTATTTTTACAGAAGATATAAATAAGCTTTACATAACTACCACGTGTGAAGAGGATTACATCAACCCAACTGTAGATGGAATGCTCAGTTGGAGGAGTATTAGTTCTTGTGATTCAGACTCTAACATAGGATTGGAAAACTGTAAGCAATGGTTGCATGAGTTATCTACCAGAAGATGCACTAGATTGACATGCATGCTAAGATGGGTTGGTACAAAGGTAAGATAACCTCCTACTTTTTATGGTCTGAATGACTTAGAAGAATTTTTAATGAATTTTGAGGTAGATGTTATGGAAAATAAGAGATTACCAACATTATATATTGGTTTTAAAGATACACCTGCAATATGGTGGGGAACACATAAGGAGAATATTAATAACTGGTTTCAGTGTAAGATGTTACTGCGCGTTAGATTTGGCGCAGATCAGGAGAACAAATTTTTGGAAAAATATAATGGATTTGGACAACCCAAAGAACATGTAGATAGGTGCATGGTTCAGTAGATATTGATACCACTAGAAGAATGGCCACACCATTTCATTCACACACTAAAAGGCATTCCAAGGAAATGGTATATAGAACAAGAACATCACAGAGAAACTACAAATTGGGAAGAAATGCAACATAAATTTGTGATTACATTTTCCTTTGAACATGAGAGCCCAGAGATAGATACATCACTGAAGGTGGTAAGAGATAGGATATTTGAAGAACCTGAATTTGAGATTGCAACAACATATAAGAAGAAACAGACTATCAGATAACTATTATCCTGTTATCATGTCACAGAAGAAGAAGACCTGGATGAAGATAACCCACACAATATCCATATCCCAGAAGTCGAAGGCAAAAGGGAAGTAGAAGGTCCAAAGCTAGATTCAGAAGATTATGATGCACCATTAAAGATAAAGAAGGTAAATATTGGAACTGCAAAAAATACAAAGATTGCCAGTATTGGGAACTATTGGGACAATCAAACTGTAGAAAGAATAATAGATTTACTACACAAATGCAGTGATATGTTCCCAAAAAAATTCTCAGAGATGAAGGGGTTCACATGAGAACTAGGAGAGATGGAGATCCCTTTGAAACCAGATGCTAGACGCATAAGACAAAGACCTTACATGATGAATCCAATTTACAAGGAGAAGGTGAAGGAATAAATTGACAAGATGCTGGAAGCTAGTGTCATAGAACCTATGGAAGAATTAGAGTGGATCAACCCTATGGCAGTGTAGGAAAATAAGCAAGGGGGAATCATGATCTGTGTGGAATTGAGGAAACTAAATGATTCTTTCTCACATTATTCTTTCCCTACTCCTTTCATAGATGAAGTTTTGGAGAATGTAGGTGGTCAAGGAGCTTATTCCTTTACATATGGGTTTTCAGGATATCATCAGATTAGGATAACACTAGAAGATCGAAACAAGACAACATTTTCTACATAATGGGGATCATTTCAACATACAATTATGCCATTTGGATTAAAGAATGCACCTGCAATTTTATCGAGAGTAGTAGTAGCATCTTTTAAGGACTTCATTCATAAGTTATTCTAAGTTTACTTGGATGATTGGATAGTGTTTGGTTTATAGAAGGATCATGTCGAAGTATTAAGGATGATGTTGGACAGATGTAGACAATGTCAGATATCATTAAACATTAAGAAGTGCATTTTCGGCGCACCTTTTGGAATTTTGTTAGGCAATGTGGTGTTTAAACAGGTTCTGCTAGTTGATACTACTAAAATTGCTATCCTAGTTAATTTACCACCACCAAAGTCAGTGCACCAGTTGAAGAGTAAACTTGGTCATATAGGGTACTACATGAAGTTCATAAGAGGATATGCACATATTACTGTACCAATGGAGAAGCTATTGAATAAGGACAATAAGTATCAGTGGAATAATGAATGACAACAAAGTTTGGATATTTTGAAGGAGAGAATGGTTAATGCACCAATTCTCATATTTCTAGATTGGTCAAAATAATGTCATGTACACGTGGATGCATTTGCAATAGCATTAGAAGCAGTATTGACCCAACCAGGAAAAGGTGATATAGATCACCCTATTGCATTTTCAAGAAGGAAGTTATCATATTCAGAACATAACTACAACACTACATAAAGGGAAGGATTAGCTTTGGTATATGCTTTGCAGAAATACAAACATTACTTGTTAGGGAAACATTTTAAGATGTTTACAGATCATTTTTCTCTGAGATATTTATTCAATAAGACAATGTTGGGGGGACAAATATGTATATGTCTACTCTTATTCCAAGAATTTGATTTTGAATTTCTGGTGAAGCCAAGAAGATTGAATGCAGGACCTGACCACTTGTCAATAATTACTAATGGAGAGGAAACAAGTAGTTTGGAAGACAACTTTCCTAATGCTCAACTATTTTCAGTACAAATTATAGATGAATATTTTGTTGACATTATTGAGTTTTTGAGTACAGGAGTGGCCCCAAGAGAATTTAATACTGCACAGAAAAAGAACTTGGTAGTAAGAGCTGTAGATTATCAACTGGTTGCAGGTCATTTATACAAACTTGGAGTAGATAACATCTTGAGGAGATGTTTTATGGAGCATGAAAGGACTGTCATTTTAGCACGACACCCCCTCATGTGAAAATCGAGATGGGAGTATGAGGACTTCCATAAGTGGTAGCACTAGTTACTTCCATCATCACTCATCTAACAAAATGGCGTTTAGGTGAATTCACCTCAGGAGGGCCTATCTGAATAAGAAGCAACACTGATAAATCAATGATTAGAGGGTTTGCGGGCCTAAAGCCTTCATCTTCGAGGTCAGAAATGGTGGACTCCTCCGGTGCAAGAAAGTATTCTCTAGGATCCGGCTCAGGTACATTTTCCTATGGCTCGATCACTTCAAAAGAACCCTGTTGATCTAGCCTTCACCTCAATGGTGGCAGAGATGATTCCAAAGTAACCGGCGGTAGACCTTAAAGCCTATGTGAATGAAGAATATGTTGATCTTACACCTTGTGAAATGATCAACCGACACTCTAAGGTTAAGCTAGCGTGAAACACAAAGCACACACTAAAAAGTTCCTAACGACAAATCAAGCAATCAACTGACTGGCAAGAAGAAGAGTTACGCCGATCAACACTAGAAAAACTTACTGGTGCAAGTGTAAATTGAGCACGGAAACAACCTTTGGCTATACTCTGAAAAGTGTGATCCAAAATATTCCCTAGGTACCACTATATACCCCCATAGTCACCCATGTAAGTCCCTAAAAAAAGGCAACTACGTTTCGAGCTCGCAGTCAGTCACCAGGTGGGTACATTTGATAGTCAGGCTGATCGTAATGAAAAGGATAACAAAGTCCGAAGCCTTTTGAGGGTACTGAAGGAAAATGGTCTGGAAGACAAATGAGGATCTCAAATGGATTCGAGGTCCACGAATCTCTGTACTTAAATGCAGTCAACGAAATCCCAGGAATGACCCTCAATATATGATTCCCACTACATTTAGTCTGGCTTTGGAGGGGTTATATCCTCTACCTTTCCTGATGTGACCTCGTGTTTAGTGCTTGTATTAGAGGGGGGTCACGTATGACACTTAGGAAACTAGAATTTCACACTCCCTATCATAGACTCTTATGTTTTTTTAAGCGGCCTTGAATATTTTCCTCTCCACACCTATTTCAAGGCCCTAAAGCCTAGACTACTTGGTGAACCCTACAAACAAAAGTCTAGTTGATTTTAGTGTTAATAGTTGATTTTAAGTGGCTCGATTTACTCAAAAGGGTACGAAAGTGAAACTTATGGTGTTTTTCAAGAGACAAAAGAGAATAAATAAAAGCTTTTAGAACATTCGCGTAGAAAGAAAACTATGTTCTACAACTAAAAAACTAGCTTTTAAACTTTGTAAGTGAAAACTTTTCAAAATATATTCCAAGATCCTCAAGTGAAAAAAGTTTCCTAGAATGTGATTTTTGTTTCAAAATGCAAATGCAAGCTACTAAAATTTCAAGGAAATAATGTAGAAGGAAATTTGGAAACGTGTTGGCACAGGGGCAAACCCAGGGTTCAACGCTTCAACAACGCACCAACAAAACCCTAACTATAGGCTCTTTTGACAACACCTAGGAAGTGAATGAAGTGTCACCCGAGTTAGAGGCAGGGGGGGTTGTAGGATCAGGTTTCTACAACCTAGCTCAGACACAGATCTGCTATTACAATATTTAACAAAGCATTTATCCAATAACATGCATTAGTTCTTAACTTCCATTCACATCAAAGATTAAACCCTAAATACATAATAACACTGTAATAAAAAGATCAAACACTCTAAGCACTTAGCATAAGCTCAGATCTAACATTCATTCACATCATAAAGCACTAATCATTCATATATCTATCTATCATACATCAAGGACAATACACTACACAAATAGATACATAAACACCATGAACAATATTGCACAAATCACATTGACACATGATATACGTGGTTCACCCTAGTGTGGGGATATGTCCACCAACTCTTATTCTTCTTTATTAGTCTTCTTCAATCTTCTTACAGACACAGATCCAAAAGGCTCACTCCACACAGGACAAGAGATCTGTGTGCACCTTTCCAGATCCTCCTTCCCCCATATCAGGTCACGACACAAAGCCTTACACATTCGGTGCACAAAGAAACTACAAAATGTTTGCACTTAGCTCTGCAAGACTTAACACATTCATGCACAAAGACAACTAGTCATGCACTAAGCTGATCAATGACTAGTAACTGTCATTACTTCTTACATCCTTAGCTACTTATTTATACATTACAAAAAGGGCCTATACATGGATAAAACCCATGGGTCGACATCCCATACCCGTTACATAAACCCTAAAAGCCCAAAAATCTCGTAAAATGGGCAAGAACCCACAATCTCCGCTTTGCCTGGGCTCTCCATCTTCGACCATCCTGTCAAAGTCCCAAAAATGGTCAAACAAGACCAATGTTTTCCCAAAACTTGGTCGAGGGCCAATATGCCCCCAACACTCACCTATGACTTGTTTGAGTCACTCCAATCTGGGAAACTTTGCTTTGAAGGCCTCAAGCTTAGATCGATATGCCTCGATTTGCTGCTTTGCTAGAGCCTCCTTCTCGAAGAAATCCTGAATTACTTGCTCGGTGAGAGGCCCTTTCAGACACTGTTCTATTGTTGCAACCTGCTGGCACAGGGGAAAACCTAGGGTTCAATGCTTCAACAATGCACCAACAAAACCCTAACTACCGAACCTTTCGACAACACCTATGAGTAGATGAAGTCTCACCCAAGGTAGAGGCAGGGGGTTGCAGGATTCAAGTGTCTACAACCTTGCTGGGACACAGATCTGTGATTATAATACTTAATAGAACACTTAGAAGTTAACATTCATGATCTTTTACCCTTATTCACATCACAGTTTAGAACCCTAATTACAAAACAACATGGTATTCAACAATATCTAAGCACATTTATCCATTCAACACATAGAATTAAACCAGATCTAGCATGCATTCACACCATAAGCACTAAGCTATTATATAAGATGCATCTAACATAAAGATTACAACACTAAGCATACATCACATCAATAACATATCAACCATAATGCACAAAGCAACCACAACACATGATATACGTGGTTCACCCTAGTGTGGGGATATGTCCACCAACTTTTCTTCTTCTTTATTATCTTCTGTTAATCTTCGTACATGCACAGATCCACAAAACCCCTTCTGCATAGGACAGGAGATCTGTGTGCACCTCTCTAGATCCTCCTTCCCTGAGCTAGGTTCAAGTACAAAGCCTTCTTACAATCACTTGCACTTAGCTCTACAAGTTGACACACAGTATGCACAAAGCCTTCTTACAATTCACACAGAACTTGCACTTAGCACAATCCTCTTTCTAGGTCTAGTATCTCACTTCTTACATTGCCTAGATACTTATTTATACGTTACAAAATGGGCCTAAATATGGGTAAAACCATGGGCCGACATCCCATACCCGTTACATAAACCCTATCACCCAAAAATCCCCCAAAAGGGGGCGAGATCCCATGATCTTTGCTTCACCTGGGCGCTTCGTCTTCGACCTCCTGTTGAAGTCCCAAAAATGGTCAAACATGACCAAGATTCTCCAAAAATTGGTCAAGGGCCAATAGGCTCCCAACACTCACCTGTGACTCGTCTCGAGTTACTCTGATCTGTGTAATTCTGCTTCAAAATCCTCGAGCTTGGCTTGGACTTCTTCGACCTATTGCTTCGATAGAGCCTCCTGCTCGACGAACTCCTGAATGACGTTCTCGGTGACCAGTCCTTCCAAGCGTTGTTCTATAGTGGTGACCATTTGTTCCAGTTCTGCACCTCATCCTTCGATCTCTTCAAATAGTGTGCAAGCTTCGTCCTACACCGGTTGGAGTCTCTGGGTCACTTCTAGGACTCTACTATGGATAACATTAACCTGTTGCTAGACTGTGCGCACCTCTTGGGACCCTTTCATCTTTTCGATCACTGATAGTAGCTTCAACTATGCTTGTACTGTTGCTGCTTGTTTCTTTGCCTCGTGGAGCTGTGACTCTAGTGTCCTTAGTTCTGGGTCCTCTGCAAGGTGCTCATAGGTCTGCACACTTCGATTCCTGAGTTTATTTCATTCTAAGGCCAATGCCTTGATTCTTTGGATTTCACTCTGGGCAGTGTCTTCCCTCTGGTCTTGCACTTCCTGCGGAGTGCTAAGTACTGCTTGTAATTCCAGTTCTGTTATTCTTTGTTGAAGTTGTTGAATGGCTTCAATGAGATTCCCCACTTGTATCTCCATTGGCTCTTCCTCTATGTGTTCTAGGCCCGACACAGAGAAAAATGCTCTAATGGATACCTCCTTGACTCCCATCTACTTCGCAAGCAACTGTTCTTTTTCCTTCTGGATTTGCGCTCTATCCTCTGTAAACTTCGCCTAGAGGTTGTCTTTCTTGTGCTGTGCAATATAACGTTTCTCTAAGGCTTCCTCTTTTTCTTTCTTCAATGTTGATGTAGCCTGCTCCTTTTCCTCCTAGGCCCAATGAAGGCGAGCCTCTATCGAATATGCTAATCTGCGTAGCTGGGCAGGCTCATCTCCTACTTCTATGCCCCTTGATGACAACGGTGCAGTAGACACTATGTGGCATGAATAAAAATCCTATTGTACCCCTTCGAGCTCCACATCGATCCTGTCAAACATTGTCTCATGTTTGGCTTCACTGCACTGCAAAATGTCCTTTGAGGTATCTAATATAGCGACGCTGATGAGGTCAATGTCATATACTATAAGCACAGTCTATAACTGTGGCTTATGGGCTTTTGACTTCTTCCGTGCTGAAGATTTATTTGGGGAAAGATTTCTTTTCTTGGATGACTCAGTCTCTATAAGGGGGTCTTTAGGTGGTGTCACTTCACCCTGTTCCTATTTGTTTTCTTCCCCTTCGTTCTCATCTTGATATACTTTGTCATCACCTCCTCCTCTTGGTGACTCTGGTGTAGTTTCCTTGGATGCGCTGTTTAGGTCCTGTACTTCTTCCTTCTTCTTCGTTCTGCTGCTGCCAGGTCCATTATACTCTTCTTGAGTGACTACAAGACTTATAATGAGGTCAGAGTCAGAGAGTTATGACTGTTTGACTGATACAAGGAACTTTGTGGGCCATTCCTTGGTTATTTCTTCCATGTCCTCCTCTATGAGTTTGTAATAGGACTGGAGCTCTTCCTTGTGTTCATCTCCATGCACAGTAATATAAATGAAGTGCCTATCTACGTGCAACTTCACAAGTGTTCAAAACCTATGTAGTGTGTTCAACGTCATGCGAGGGAATGATTCAATGGCCCTCTTCTGCTGCAAGTAATAGGTGTGGAACACCCCGTTGGATTGCCATTATTTTCCATGTCGCTCGAATACCAGAGCATAGTGAAATTCACAACCAATGGTTCAGACAACTCAATTTCATGGAAGGTCGCTCCTTCTGTCATCTCCCAAGCGATGAAGGTGATGACAATCAACAACCAACTAAAATGAAACTCATAGCCCTAGTCCTGTGCTTCGCAACAATCTTGCTCCAACTGGTTGATGAGGTAGCTCGGCCAGTTCATTTTCATCCCTTCGACGCACTTTCCTATGAGGTCGACAACGAACCCCGTGACCTATGTTGGCCTATTCTTCCTGACGAGTTTACCAGTGATCAATTGGCAAGATAGGTGTACTACGCCATTTTGGATGGAGGCTACCTTGTAGCCTCACTTCCCCTTATCTACATCATTGTAGGTGTCCTTTATTCATTGCGTCAGGGCATGATCTACAACCTTCCTTGGGTAAAAGTATTGGGGGTCCGGTCATTGCATTCTTAATCCAGTGATTTGATGGATCAATGCTAGATCTACTATGATGCGCCTGTCCAACCAGAAGTAAACTCCATGGTAGCAAGAAAAGAGGAGTTTAATGCACGTGTTAAACTCCTGATGTCTGTCGAAGTGTGGTATCTTCATCACATTAAGGATGGTGGACCTCGCGATGTCCATGGTCCATGACTGGGGGACTATATTCTACTTCTTCCCTATTGTCTTGGTTAGGTACTTATGTGGGGCGAGCATTCTGTAATTCTTTCTATCTCCCAAGTTAAAGTCACTGATCTTCAACGTCAGAATCTGTCCCAACTGTGATCCAACAACGTGTATCCCCTTTGGGAGGTACGCAGTGATCAGTGTATAGTCAAATTCCCTCAGGACGCTGTCACGACTAACTGCGCTATCCATAGGTAGAATGTAGTCGGGCAGGATTGATGGGATGAGCTTCACGTTTTCCAAGTTGTCGCGATGCTTGCTCTGTTTCTCTGTCGCAGTTCGGGAGGGTCCCGATCGACATGTGGTCGATGGAGAGGCTTTCAATCCTCTCGTCGACAAATCTTGTGCTTCTGTAGAAATGACCTTCTCAACCATGAGGTCTATGATGATTTCTTCCATGGATTTTTCCACTATGTTGAGTTTGCCCAACATACACGTGTAGTAGTCGAATATTTCGGGTAGGTGAACAAACACTCAAGGTAATTGAAGGGGCGGCGAGGTCTCAATAAACATTGTGCAAAATCAATGAGTTCTCTGTGGTCTTAGATAATCATAATTTGCAAAAGTGTTCCCGGTAAGACATTCGACAGGTTTAATAGATAAAGTCGTAATAGATTCCTCCAACGGTAGGAATGCCTCAATCCATCTGTTATGGCGTGGTCCCAACGGTCCAATGGTGATATTTCCATCCATAACTGTGTTTCTAGTTGTTCTGGAGTGTCCTTCTAACGGTCATGTAACATCCCCCAAAAAATAAAATATTTTTAACTCTGAAATTGCTTAGGAATTTATTTCCGTTTTTGGTAAATTCAAAATTGGAAAATTATTACCATTTATGGAAATTCCGAATTTTGAATTTAGTTAATTGTAAATTATGATTCACTACTACATATGGGCGGATTATTCCATGAAAAGTTTCCACACTTCCACTAGTTTCATCATTTTTTTAAAGAGGGCGGGATTTTCATCGATATTTCCATGCACGTTCATCGCAATATCGACGAAAATATTAATTTAACCAAGTCGGGATGTTCATCGCTATAGTGAAAATATTTCATGGCAATAGTGACGAAAATTTTACCTATCTCATTGGTTGGTGATAACGGCTAGTTGACTATTTTATCTATATATACGTGACTTTAAGAGACTTTGTGACACAATTGCTATAGTTGCGACATTGTTCTTGGCTTTTGTTTGAGCTGTTTATTTTTTCCGTCACCCACCGGTTGAAAAAAGCCAATTCTCGATCTACATAGCTTGGATTTTGAACTTGCAAGGTTAGTATGCTATTTTTTATTGATGTACTCATTTAACTTGTAATTTTTTTTTCAAATGTCCAAATTGCATTTAGCTTGTTTTT
>JZKD02S1806344.1:508623-532191 GCA_000966675.3 Picea glauca | reverse complement strand
ATTAATTACTTGTTCATATCTGTCAATGATTAATTAATTATTAATTGACTCATTAATTATTTGAGTAAAGAATTAAAGGGGTTAATAATTTAATTTATTAAAGACTTACGTATATCGGGGGGGGGGAAGAAACATTAAATATAGGGATAAGATATTAAATATGGGGATAAGATATTAATGAAGGGGATAAGATATTAATGAAGGGGATAAGATAATGAAGGGGGAGATAAGAAAATTAATGAAAGGGGAGAAGAGTTGGTGAAGGGGGATATGACGGGGAGGAGTCTTACGGGGTAGATTCATTTTTTTAGGGGAATAATTCCGGGGCAGAGGTTGTTCTGTGATTTTGGGCTGTGGGATATTTTTCTAGTGGGAGGAGTTTGATTTTGGGTGGTTTTTGGTGAATCAGAAGCAGGGGGCACCGGGTTGCGGGGGGTTTTGGGCACGAGGACTAGGATATCCTTACGGTATCCTAGAGATAGGGAGCCGGGCAGGGTGCTCCTAGTCGGCAGGGAGGAAAAATCGATTTTGGGCAGTGTTTGACACAGTTTCAACTTCAGCAAAGGACAACCAGACAAATGGGGGAATTAGCATCAGGAAGAGGTAATTTATTTTATTCAGTTAAGTAATTCTTATTCTGTTATGAAATTGTTGTTCTTTACTTAATTTAACATGCTTATATGTTGAATGAAAGAAATTATTGAGTCTTTCTGTGTATAAGTAATCTTATCAGTTTCAATTTATGGATTTTAATAGACTGAAATTAATTTGGTCCCTACAAAGAGAAGAAGTCGGCTAGAAATAATAATAATATACTGAACAGATAGGTATCCAAAAGGAGAATTTGACCCCAGTAAGTCTTCCAGAACGACTATAAATACAGGGGGCCAGTCTCTCATTTGACACATCTCAGCAGTTGCAGAGAGCTAGTTCTGCGCAGTGCAGTTGCAGTCTTGTGCACAGGTTTTGGAGGAGAGCTGCTGCAGCTAGTAGTTACGTTTTGGCTTGGACTATCTCTTGGCTAGGGTTTGGAACATACGATTAGCCTTTGTTGATGCACTATCCTTGGGGAAAGGTGCGCTACCCTTTGTATGGCTATCTAGCCTAGGATTTGCTTCTGGAATAATTCTCTGTCAAGGTTAAGGTGCTCGGAGGGTGTCTTCGACCTATGGTTGGGTGAAAAGGGTATTTCCAAAGGTAAAACAAGCACACATATTTAATATTCTAACAACCACCACCCCTTGTCAATTGGATGAGGGTGGGAGAATCCCAACACAAACTTGCAATAGAAATTGGCAAGGCCTAAGAAGTTTCGAATCTCAGTGAGCATGGTTGTGGTTGGCCAGTAACATATGACTTGGATCTTGGCTGGATCAACATGCACACCATGCACATGAACAATGTAGTCTAGGTACTGGACCCTATCCATGCCGAAGGATCATTTTTCCAAGTTGGCGTATAACTTGTGTTGCCACAGAGTGTGCAAAACCTGTTGAATATGCTGCAAGTGTTCTTCCCAATTCTTTTTGTAGATGAGGATGTCATCCAGATACACCACCACAAAAGAATTAGTGAAAGGCCACAAGATATCGTCCATCATCCTCATGAAAGTTGTTGGGAATTTTTCAAACCAAAGGGTATGACCAACCATTCAAAAATACCTCTTTTGATTTGAAGGCAATTTTCTGTACATATTTCTGCTCTATTGGTACCTGATGGTAGCCAGACTTCAGATCAATATTACTAAATTATTTATCCCCCTTAAGTTAATCAAGGATATCGTCAATTCAAAGAATCAATTATCGGTTCCTAACTGTGATTTTATTTAAGGCCTGATAATCAATGCAGAGTCGCCAGGTCCCGTCTTTCTTATGAAATAGCACGATTGGGCTTCCAAAAGGCGATGAGTTGGGTCAGATGTACCCCTTGTGGAGAATTTCTTGGATCTGACACTTGAACTCCTCATTTTCTAGCAGAGAGCAATGATATACTGGCCCATTGGGTAGCGATGCACTGGGGGTCATATCAATGGGATGCTTGACCTGACAGTGTAAAGGTACCCCAGTGGGTAATGTGAATATGTCTTTGTATTCTTCCACAACCTTATCCACTTGATTCTATTATGTGGAGAGGTCAATCATGAAGGCCATGGATGTGTCTAAAACATTTCGCTCACTCTGAGAGAGAATTACAAAGAATACAAACTTCTCGATCTAAGAAATGACCTTCCTGCATTGCTTGGCAGAGATCAAGGAAATAACCCTAGGTGGCACTATCTTGGGTATCCTGTATAATTTCCTGTTCAAAGTAATAATAACATTGGGAGGCCTAGACTCATATACAACATGAAGTTTCCATAAATAAGGTTGGCCCAAAAGAACATCACAAACTTCAAGGGGAGCAACATCACACAATACCTCATCTTTGAATGGCTTGATGTCGTACGATAGGAGACACTATTGACTGATGAAAATATCACTTCCTTGACTGATCCATATGATGGTGTAGGTTTGTGGGTGTGGCATTGTCGACAGGGATAGAATCTTGAAGACCTCTACTAAGATAAGGTTCTTTTGGCTACCACTATCAACGCTGAATTGTAGCAGAGTACTTTTCATCCACATCTGTGAATGAAAGAGGCACTCACCTTCCTTTGGCTCATCAGGTTCACAAGGATGGATCTCCATGGTAGCAACGGTGGCACTAGGTTCCTTGTCAATGATCCATCTCCCCTTTTCTGGTTCTGACTCAGAGTTAGAACCCACATATGATTCAGAGGCTTTTACCTCAGTCACCAATGACTTCTTTGAGTGACAATCAACACTGTTATTCCAGGGGCTCTTATGCAACTCATATCACTTCCCTCCATATTTCTTTGTCTTCCCATTGTCCTTCTTTGCTTGTGGCTTGGAATAGTTGTCGTGAGGTTTCCCATCTTTTCTCTATCCTTTGTTCTGTGGGTTGGGGTCACCCTTGCCCTGATTCTGCTATGAGGGGTTCCCAGACCCAAATTGTCACATCTTTTGTTTAAGATTTTGCTTGATTTTGATGGCATATCGATAGGCCATGCCCAAGGATGAGATGTCCAAAAAATACATTTATGTCTGGATGTATCTATGCAGACCGCCGCGGTACTTGAGCACCAGGTTTTGCTCATAATATTTGATACCCATCTTGGCGTGCAAGGTATGGAATACATTTGTGAACTCTGGCACTATTTGGTCTCTTTCCTACTACAGTGTGGTCCATCTTGTATTCAAGTCATCATAACTTCCAACAAGGTAGTATTGTTCCTTAATAGAATCCGTGAAGGAACCCAAGTGGGTGAAACTACAAATAATGTGGATCCCTCTATTTATTTTTTCTCATAGAAAGTCTCCCACCAATATTTGACATGGGGGATGAGCTTGAGGAAATAAAATGTAATATTTTCTCTATTGGAAAAGTTGTGGACATAAAAATACCCTTCTATAAGGTTTAACCATTTATCTACGACATCCGCATCTATTTGAACTTCAAATATAGGAATATAAAAATTGATTTGTACCTTGAAGGGGGCGCCACCGCCACTTGAGGTGGATGCATCGCTTGTCGACAACCATCGAAGGATTTGTGCAAAGCTATCCATCATCTCGTTCCTATGTCGCTCAAGGGCTTCCTCGAGCAACATTTTGAAAGGATCATCATCTTTCTTTTCATCTGCCATGGATGATTTCTTGGGCATGTGAGAGCAGTTGTCTTAAAGAGAAACAAGCTCGATACCCAACTCTCTATACTTTGACCATGTCGGGGACATGCATTAAAAAAAGACAAGGAACATACCGCTCTGATACCACTGATATGGATTTATGAGAGAAACAAAATGAAACCACAAATTTGTAATATTAACACAGAGACATATTGAACAATAACAAAGATACAATGAAACTTGACTTCTATTAAATAAGAAATATGATGAAAACTGTAAAATGCAGACTGGAACAAGCTTACTAGAATGGTGGCAACTTATCTCTGAGAAGAGATGTGACAGCTACGGTCATTTGCAAGAAGATGAGTACACTGAGGCTTTGAAGGTATTTTTACAATAATCATGAATTACAAAACCCTAGACATCCAAAAACCTAACCCTAGGAGATGAAGCACCAAAAGTCATGTCGGCCCCGTTGGGGTAAGTTAATACATCAACTTCCCGGGGTCATAACTTTTGCATACAATATCCATTTAGGGAACATGATAGCTCATTGGAAAGGTATCAAAGAGGGGATTCATTTTTGGGGATTAATTAGAACTATTGGATGTCGTTGAGATTCCCGATTGTGAAAAAATGATGTTTAGTCCCTCAAAATGGCCCTGGAAGTTCGAGACCTGAAAAATTGTTAAAAATAGTAAATTGTCAAAATATTGTTTTGAGCCAGTTGGACTAGGTGGGTGGCCACTAATATCATCCTGGATCACCTCTAGCATACATGTTTTCTGATTTGGTTGCCTTAAATTTAGGTTTGGGATGACAAGCCTAGTGGTTTGGTCTACAAATACATTGAAAACCCCATTTTTATGAATACCTCTCAATATATCTATTGTTTACATTATTTTTCTATAGGCTACACAAATAGGTTGTTGATGAAACTACATACATAGATAAAGTCGATTATATATATATAAAATGTTTGATAATGTTTAGACCCTCCTAGGGTGCAATAACATATATGCATTATAATTTCAAGAATATATTGGCTTTCATAATTTAAAAAATAAAATAAAACCAATATTATAAATTTTGAAAAGCACTAGAATAATGAGTTTTGTACAATTATGCAAATTTTTTTAAGAAAATTTCATCCTCAAAGTACTCAACATCTGCACTAAGAGAGACATATACATTATATTTTACTTTAAAAATAACATACCAATGTTAGAAAAACTCAAATTTAACATAGTTATTCACAAATTCTATAAATAAAAATTATATATTAAGAAAGCTAAGTCATTTTCTTACATTTCATATTTTTACACCATATTCAAATTCATTGTAAAAGACGTTGAATAATCACTCCAAGTTAACATATTGTTGTTTTTTCATGTTAGTAGCATGAGACACCATCATTAGCTTGCACACATTTAGTGCCTATATTGAGAGTAATCCACCACATGTACGTCCATGGTTATCTCTTGACCAAGGCCTATGGTCTAAACTTGAAACCCTAACCCCAAAGCAATAAAACCATCTAGCCATCTCACTTTCCTTGCATAATATCTTATATTATACTTTATTTTTTATATAACAAACTTTACAATTTTTGTATTTATAAATTTGATTAATAAACTCATATTACAAACTTCAAAGGTGAGGGAGATGTGTAAGTCCTTCCATGATCAACATGGAGTTGACACTTACCATTTAAAAAAAATATTTCAATGTCCATTTTAAGTAAAATATTTCAATATCAACTTTATGTGTCTCCTCCTAAGAGGTGACAAGTTCAAATGGAGAGGGGGTTAGGGTATGCATACTTCCATAGAATTTAGCAGTCAAATTGTTGCACGGCTACAGGGGTCCATTTTCCCACCAACAAGGGGGTCTCCTACACCAATTTAGTGTCTGGCTTGGTCGTTACCTTAAAATTAGATTATATATATATATATATATATATATATATATGACAATTGAAAGTAAAAACATTCTTATGTTTAAAACATTTCAATGGTGTGTAATTCCTTCCATGTTCAACATGGAGTTCACACATGTCATCTCCATCTCTCTACATAAAGACTAGTCATAGATCCATCTTAACTAGAGAGATGTATTATGTATTATGAGAGCAAGGTGTTTTTTTTTTAATTGAAAAAACTTGAGGAAATGTCAACAACTCAAGGGATTTGAACCCTCTAGCCTCATGATAGATTGGAGTTAAGATGGATCTAAGTTGGTTTCTCGAGGTAATAATTTTTAATATATCTGGTATGAAAAGATACCTTGAATTAGTTTTCTCCAAATAAACATTTTTAATATAAACACATCAAATAAACATTTTTAATATAGTCACAACAAATAAAATTACATTTCGGTCTCTGCTTATAAAATTATTTTCATTATAATAACTTATAATAAATTATGGTTATAAGTTTTATAAATTATGGTCTTAAAGAGTGCATATTTCTTCAATGAAAAATGTATGAAATGATCATTATATTAAGGAGTGCATGTAAGAAAATTGGATATAATTTTTTTTTTATTATATAAGGAGCATAGATGCTTTTAGGGGCTAAATTTAGCAGATGGGCTAATTTTCCATGCTTTTCCCCAAAAAAAGATTTGCCAATTTACATTTTTTCTAAAAATGTTTTGCCCAAATTCTATAGAATAAAATTATTTTACCTTTAAAATAGCCCAAATTTTATAGAAACTATATAAAATCCTTAGAAATTTAAATATTTTTACAAAGATATTGCCAATGCATTTTATAGTTTACATATTAAGAACTAGTAAGATTCCCCAAGGTTTCTACATTTTGAGATAAATTTCCATCCATAAAATCATCCTTGATATTAAGGAGTGCATGTTTACTCTGAGAACTGTAGTTGTAACCATAATCTCTTCCTTCAATCATGCTATGTTTTTTGGTAAACTTGTTCCTTCCATACACATGAGGAAAGGTTAACACCTCAAGGGATTTGATCCCTCTCCCATCTTCATGATAGATTGTGATAGATTGGAGTTAATATGGATCTAAATTGGTTATATTAAAATTCAACCATAATAAACTTAATTGTTAAGATTATATAAGAAGTTTTGTGATAATCTTCTATACAAAGATACATTGAATTAGTTTTCTCCAAGTAAACATTTTTAATATAAACAAATCAAATAAACATTTTTAATATAGACACATCAAATAAAATTATATTTTGGTTTATGCTTATAACATTGTTTCTTTATAATAACTTTAATAAATTATAGTTATAAGTTTTATTTTGTTTGAATTTTGTTTTAATCTTATTTAAATATATATTAACTAATAATCAACAGGTAACCTGATCGTTGGCATGTAGCTAACTTTACTTTTCCTAATAGCCAGGTAACCTGATCAGTCTTGGAGCATGAGTGATATGATTTCAGTATTGCATCAGAGTGTTGCCATCAATACCAAAGTGGAAGATTGTTGATTAAAGTTGGTTGTCATTGATGTCAACCCTTGAAGAAAGCCTCGTAGCATAAAGGTTTGGGTAATGGACCCAATTTTGTTTGATGTAAATATGACTCATTATTGTTTTTTCATGGTTGATAAGGAGTAAATATGGATGAACTCCAAAGTGGTCCCCTTATGGTGAAATCCCTCATGGGAAGATGCTTTGCAGAGTAAGAGAGCCCATGTGTTGATAATTATTGTAATAGAGCACTGCTATGATGGAGGTTTCCCCCTCAAAGAGACAAGTGCGTATTGTTTCCTATTAGTAAAGGTATTATTTTGGTGTTGTGGTTTCATCTATTATGTTGTTTCATTGTTATTCTCTGCAATATTTGTGTTTTCGACTATTATAATATATCTGGTACCTTACAAGTGGTATCAAAGAACTTTCCTTGGAAAAAAATTGTGGGTTGATTTTGTTTCAGGGTAGAGACATATTCTGACATCTTAAAGCTACAAAGATCTATCGTTCAATGCATAAATCTGCAGTCGGGGAAGCATACATGCAGGAACTACAAGTGGTACTTAAGCGCACATTGTTGGCCACCCTTATAACCCATGCTGGTACCCATTCAAGTGGTAGTGCATTAGAAAACACCTGTATACAGATCGAACTAGAATGACTATCGGTGCAGTGCACACAAAGCGAAGATGATTATTCGTGAGCTCCTAGAGTGATATAACGTAGCCAAGGAAGAGTATGATGAAGAGGATACCAAGAATGTACAAGTACATGATACAAAAGGAGAACGAGCTATAGAAGGGATATAGGTTGAATACGCCACATATACACAACCTATACAGATGCGAAAGGTAAACATTGGGACGATAAAGAATCCCAATTTTTCATAGGTAGGATATTATTGGAATGATGAGACAATTGGGAAGATTGCATATTTATTGCGAGAATACTGGGATCTGTTGCCGACAAAATTTTCATAAATGAAGAGAATAGCAGGAGACTTAGATGAGATGAAGATCCCATTGAATCTAGTATCTAAAACAGTGTGCCAAAGGCCTTGCAGGTTAAATCTGAGGTACAAGGAGAAAGTGAAGGATGAAATAGACAAGATGTTGGATACAGGAATCATCGAAATAGTAGAAGACTCTGAGTGGATCAGTCCAATGGTGGTGCAGGACAAGAGGACAATAGGAATCAAGATCTGCTTAGATCTAAGGAAGTTGAATGACACATGCTTACATGACCCATTCCCAACACCATTCACAAATGAGGTACTAGAGAATCTTATTTCAAAGCAATTTGTTCAGAAGTTGGGATTGGAAACTAGGCCTCATCTGAGACCATATCCTTTGGTTTGGATTTGTGATAATGCTCAAGTACATGTAACTACATAGTGCAAGTTATAGTTCATGATCACATCCAAGTTCATTGATGAGGTAGAGTTAGATGTTGTTCCACTTGACATTTGTGGGATGGTTTTAGGTAGTCCATACTTGTATGATAGGAAGGCCATTTTCTACATGGAACAAAATAAGTATCATCTCTTCAAGGATTGGATTGAGTTCATTGTGAGAGCTCATCATATGAAGACTAATTTTACTGTTGTCACTACATGACACATTCTAGATAATGCTATTATTGAGGATCCATATTTACAATGTATGGTTGAAAGTAACATAGGTCCTTTGGTTGATGTTGTGCTTGTTAAGAAGGGTAGATATGTTGGTAATTCATTCTCTTTCAAATCTATATATTTAGTTTTGTTGTTTAGTTTATTAGTAATTAGTATATTATGGTTGGATACTGCAACAATGAATGGAAGAGTTTGTGAATATAAGGGAATGATTGACTTGGTCGACAATGTTTTTTCAATTTTTGTCATTATTATGGTGAGTGGGGTGCTCATTATAAAAAAAAGATGGATGGATGATACTGGACAAGTGAGGTGACAATGTCCCCACTTCATTTATGAAGAATCCACTCATTGTAAATTATAAGAGTGAGAGGGACTTTGTGAAATTTATATATTACCACCTTGAATAGAGTGAGCAAATTTTGTAAGAGAGTCTCTATATCACCACCTTATATCATGTTATTGAAATGAGAGGAATATCATTAAAAAATATTTCTATATGGCCACTTCATTCAAGAGTGAGTGAAATAGTGTCAGTATTTATAAATCCTTTAGAAAAAAATATGGACAATTTTCTTTGTCTTGTAATCAACTAAAAGGGATACATATGGATTGAATTTTCTAAGAAAACATTCTTGATTTTGAAGAACTGAAAGTCAAGGAATAGAAGAATGCAGTCAATTGGAACATGTAGTTCAGAAGCGGAAAGAGCATCAAAGTAATGCATAAATTTATAGAGATGGTAAAGGAGAAGTGACCCTCTTCATAAATAAGAGGCACATAAAGGTGCATGCTATAATCATCTTTAAATACCATGTCATGTTCATGAATATGTATACCTTGAACACAAGCAAGTCAGGTACAGATAATAATGGTAACAATATAATTATTTTTCAAGGAAGGAGCGAAAATGGATAGAGAGTTCATTGAAGGACTTCTACATATACATCAAGTAGTACAAGAACAAAGAGTCCAAAAGGGAAAGGCATAGATCAACATTCGACCTGGTTTCATATTGGTTGAGATGGACTATCTTCAATAAAAGGATATGGGAGTGGATATTGAATACATGATACATGTATTGCATAGATTTAGTGAACAAGAATTTTGTTGTCAAGAAATATATGAGCCAAAACCAGAGCTATATATCATATTAGCTACATTTCCAGAGGCCAGAGTCAGAGCCATATTCTAGAGAAGAAGACAAAAGTGCGTTGATATAGTGCCTATGTTCGAAGACCCAATATGAAGACTTAATTCCAAAAGAATCAACAAGATGGAGGAATGAAGAAGATTCATCACTAATTTATTGATCAAAACATTTCAGTAAGATGGAAGAGTGAGTTAGATTTATCATCACTAAGTTGTTGAGTATATATACTTTTGGAGGTCCAAAAGTTCTTCAGTGATAAGGTGTGATCCAAGGGGATATAAGGAATGATCATAGAGGTACAGGAGGATCCAGAACACTCACAAAGGTCCCAAAGGATCCATAAAAGCTTAAAATTCAAGTATCCCAAATCATCCCAAAAATGGAATCATTGCGTATAGCTCATCGTCAGATTTCCAATGGTGCAAACTACAAGTGAAATGGAGTTTGTATGCAAACGTTATGGCTATTCAAAGTTCCATTCAACCCATTTCAAAGGTCAAAGTATAGGGAAAACAAATAGGTTACACGTGTCACCACTACAAGGGTGACATGTGACACCTACTTGGAAGCTAACTAGGCAAGGTACAATCCAACTACAGGTTGACAAGTGGTCCAAACGCATGATGACAAGTGGAAGATAATTGGTTCAATTATGCATGGACATGTGGCAAGGAGAGACAACAAGAGGCTACCACATGGCAGCCTCTGTTGGAAAGGAAGTTTTGGATAAAATTTTGGGACAAAAAAACCTAAGGATAAAGTAAGGGTGTAGAAAGAAGAAAGTGCGCAGAAGAAAGGGTGTAGAAGAAAGGGCGTAGAAGGAAAGAAAGCATGTAGGATGAAGAAAATGCACAGACATAAGGATAAGAAAGCACGAAGGATGAAAGTGCACTTTCTAGAAATAGAAGAACGACAGAAAAGATGCATGAAGAGCAAAAAGAAGAAGAAAACAAACAACCAGTTAACTGAAGTTGCCTATGCCATGCATTGTAATAAGTTATTTTTGGGGATAAATAATCCAGGGATTTTGGGTATAAATATGTAACGGGATTGGGAGACTAGGTGTGTGTGTGAGAGAGATCCTGAGAGAATCATAGTCTAAGAGAGAGAGAGACTGAGCAGTGAGGTTGAGATTATGCAAGAGTTGTGAATGTAATAACTTGATAAGATGAATAAAGAAAGAGTTTTGAGATAATCTTGTGTCTTGTGTTCTTTACTTGTCTATGTGCATTTATGAATGATGTTATACTTAAAAAATTAGATTTAGTTATGGATTGATTATGTTGCAATATTCATGAATGACTGTGTGAGCCTCTGTAATAACCAAGAACATACATAAGCTAAAACAAGGAACAATGATGCGAGTATCCACCTCTCCTTCCCTTACTACTGCATAAGCCGGGTTCCTACAGTCCCAATAGATACCTCGGGTGAGACTTCATTTGCGCAAGTAGGTGATTTTGAAAGGGAAGGTGTCTTGAGGTTTTGTTGGTCATAGATAAACCGATCCTTGGGTCTTACAACCTGTGCGCAGATCATATACAACCGACAAATGGTTTCGTTGTTGGGACCAAGAATTTGTGATTAAGGAAATGTTTTGGAGGCCAACGAAGAAGGAGATTACAGATTGGTTAGAATGAAAAGAAAGGGATTTTGCATGAAAAGAGAACAATAACCCTCGGATGAGAGATAAGAAATGGATCCAAATGTATGTGTTCATGGATTTGCATGAAATTTTCTTTGTCAAATTTCCAAAATTTTTGATCAAGTGGCTAGAGAGGCTGGTAGAGAAGACAAGAAGTGTAATATTCTAGATATAAAATAGTATGAAGAACATAAATAACTAGCTAGAAATGGCACATAAAAAATGATATAACCAGAAAAACATCACAATAATACCAAAGTAATACCAAAATAACACCAGAAAGAGCACTTTGATTACTAAGAGCAATGTTCACATGCCTCTACGAGGGGGAAACCTCCAGCAGAGCAGATCTCTATTACAATAATATCCAAGACAAAACTTTTCATACCCTCTATTCTTATTTATACTAAATGTATCTATCCAAAATAATAATCTAGAGGAAGATCCTTCTAGAAGTGGAATCTTCTATTAGGTCTTCTTACATTTGACTTATTCCTCCTTATTGTTAGGCCTTATTAATATTGACCTTTATTACATGGAAATATATTATTGTACCCACTTGAGGGGTTAGGTAGGTTAGGTCCCTAACATGCCCTCGCCCTTAGAATCAATCTTTTCCTCAAGGCTTGAGATGAGGAAACTTCTACAGAATGTTAGTGGGCTTCCAGGTGGAATCTTCTAGAGTTGTATCTTTCCACTGAACTAACACTTCCTTGATGGTACACTGATGAAGACGATGCTTTCATTGGTCCAGAACGGCTTGTGGCTACAACCATATGGATCCTTATTCATCCAACTCGAGAAGGATGGTTTGATTTTGGCACTTAGTTCCAATCACCTTCTTTAAGCAAGAGACATGAAAAGCATGATGGAGCTTAGAATGATTGGGTAAAGCTAATTGATAGGTCACCTGCCCAATGTGCTTGAGAACTGTATAAGGACCATAAAATTTGGGTGCCAGTTTTTGACAATGTTCGACCTTGAGTGAATTTTCCTTATAAGGTTGCAACCAAAGAAATACCTGGTCTCCTTCAAGAAATTATCATTCTGAGTGACCTTGATCATCTTGTTGCTTCATGCGATTCTAAGCCATGACCAAATTCTCTTTGAGGGTACGAAGAATAGCCTCCCGAACTGTAAGTGTTTGGTCAACCGATTGGACCTTCGATACACCTTGCATGTAAGAGAGAACTGAAAGTGGCTTTTGGCCATATACTGCTTCAAAAGGAGTCATGCAAGTAGTTGTATGGTAAGAAGTGTTGTACCACCATTCAACTAATGGTAACCATTGAGCCCACTGATTTTTCCTTTCAGAGGAAAAACACCTCAAATAAGTCTCCAAACACTTATTGATGACTTCAGTTTGACCATCAGTCTGGGGATGATAGGCGGTGCTGAGATGCAATTGGGTGCTCTAGAGTCTGAATAGTTCTTGCCAAAAATTGCTAGTGAAAGTTGGATCTTGATAAAAAATAATAGAATGAGGCATGCCATGAAGCTTGAAGATATGATCAATGAAAAGTTGAGCCACAATTGGTGTTGCAAATGGATTTTGAAGAGCACATAAATGAGCATACTTGGAAAGACGATCCACAACCACCATGATGAAAGAATTATTTCTTTATTTAGGTAATCCCACAATAAAATCCATAGAGATGTCCCTCCAAATAGTGGGTGGAATCAACTGCGGTTCGAGTGTGCCAAGAGGTTTGATGGTTTTGCCTTTGTTGCATTGAAAAACATCAAATTATTCTACAAAAGTGCGAACATCCCTTTTCATACCATCCCAGAAAAAAGAACATTTGACCCGATCATAGGTTTTGGTAAACCCTGAATTCCCAGGTGTGGGAGTAGCATGAAGCTCAGAAATCACCTTGGATTTAAGTTGTGAATGTTTACTTAAATACAAATGACCTTTGTAGCAAAGTTCATCATTGTGCCAAGAGTACCCTAGGGAAATTGGAGAGTTGGCTTTCAATTGTTGTATCATATGTGGTATTTTAGGATCATGTAGCCATTCTTGCCGCACATCTTGAAGCCAATCTGGTACAATAAAGGAGAGGGAAAAAAGGGACCCTTCATCTTCATATTTTCGAGAAAGAGCTCAGCAACCAAAATTTCTTTGCCTTTCTTGTAAATGTTCTCATAATCATAACCAAAGAGCTTAGTAACCCATTTTTGTTGCTTTGGGAGGAAGGCCATTGCTCCAGAAAATACTTGAGGCTTTGATTATCTGTCTTAATTTGGAATCGTTTCCCCAAGAGATAAGGGTGCCATAGATCTACTGCTTGCAGAATAACCAACATTTTCTTTTCATAGATTGATTGGCCCAAATGGATTTTGGAAAATTGTTTGCTAGTAAAGGCCAAAGGTATGACTTCTTGCATAAGGACAAATCCAATCCCTTTGCCCAAGGCATCACATTTGAGGACAAAGGTTTTTGTGAAATTAGGAAGGGCCAAAACTAGAGTAGTACACATAGCTTCTTTCAAAGCTTGACAATCTTGATCTGCTGCTAGAGTCCAAGTGAAATAATTCTTTTTAAGGAAAGCAGTGAGAGGGGCCATAATCTTCCAATAATTCCTAACAAATTTGTGATAATAGTCAGTTAAACCCAAAAAATCATGCAAGATTTTGATAGTCTTGGGGCGAGTCCAATCCTGCATTGATTCAATATTTTTAGGATCCACCTGGACACCAGTATTTCCAACAATATGAACGATGGTACTCTACTTCTGAGGCTCCAAAGGAAAATTTAGAGTGTTTGAGGAAAATTTGGCACTGCGATAATAGATGGAGAATCTGATCCACATGGGAAATATGGGATTTCCAAGTTTTACTATAGATGAGCATATCATCAAAGAAAACTAAGACAAAATGACAGAGAAAAGGATAAAAAACATGATTCATGAGGCTTTGGAAGGTGGAGGGGGAATTACACAGGCCAAAGGGAATGACCAAAAAATCATAGTGACCCTCGTGAGTTCGGAAGGAATTCTTGGGTATGTTAGCTTCTTGAATATGTATATGGTGGTAGTGAGAATGCAGATCAAGTTTAATGAAGTACTGAGCACCACTCAACTCATCCAAGAGATCATCAATGACAGGAATGGGGAGCTTGTCCTTGATGGTGAGCTTATTGAGGGCATGAAGGTCGGGACACATGCGCCAAGTTCATTCTTTCTTAATTACCATGACCATAGGGGAAGAATAAGGACTAGTACTGGGGCGGATAACACCCGCTTGGAGCAATTCCTGCACTATTTTCTCAATTTCATTCTTTTGGGAAAAGGGGTGACGATAAGGGAGAACATTGGGAGGAAGACTACCAGGAACAAGGGGAATGGAATGATCATGAATACCATGAGAAGGAGGAAGTCCCTAAGGGGTATAAAATACATCTTGATGTTTGGAAAGGAGATCTTGGAGGTCAGGATGCCCAGAGGGTGTCTCAATGGCTTGAATAGAATGGACTTGAGCAATGATACCAGAGTGGCTTTTCTTGAGGATGTGAGACCTTGGAATTGATACCTTTGTCCTTCCTATAGGAATTTCATGGTTAGTTCCTTAAAATTCATAAGAATGGGACCCAAAGTACATAACAATTTAGCACCTAACACAATGTAACAACCTCCCATGTCAATGGAAAACATATGATATTTTAGTTGTTAATGTCCAATTTGAAGACAAACATTTTCACAATGCCCACCACATTTCATGGACCCACCATTGGATATCATGATTTTAAAATTATTGACAACACGAATATAGCAATTGCTTTCCTGGGAAATGTGACGATGAATAAAATTGTGGGTGCTACCACAGTCAACAAGGATGATGACCTTCCCGTGCTTAATGTATCCAATGATCTTGAGAGTTTGTGGGGCATAGAAGCTAGTGAGGGCATGTAAGGAAACAAGTGAGTCAACTTTAGTTGGGTCAGTAGGCTCCTGGGTGGCATTGGGAAGGGAGGGTTCTTCAACAAGGGGAATTGTCACATCCTCTTCAGGAAGATATTCAGAAATGACCATAAATAATTTTTGTTCTTTACACTTGTGCCCCGTAAAATATTTTTCATCACAATTATAGCAAAGACCCTTCAATTGGTGTTCAACCATTTCATCCCTAGTAGTTTTTGGACCTTTAGGGGAGTGACAGGGGGGTTAGTATTAGCAGGTCGAGGGGGAGGAACAAAAGGGGGTTTTTTCTTTTGGGAAAAAACAACTTGTTGGGCCTCTTTAGCACATTGAGTAGCTTCAAAATAAGCTGGATGGCAGGCCATGAGAACCTAGGATCATATTTCATCCTATAGACCACTGATGAAGCATTCATGGAAGAACACATATGAAATTCCCTATGTTTAGAAGGCCAAATGCTAAAAAGAAGTGATGAAGTCTTCCATTTTTCCTGACTATTTCAACTTGGTCAAACGACTAAGATAGTGGGTGTCAGTATCAAAGAGGGCATAAATCTTAGTAACAAACTGGGTCTAGGAAATATACCCTTGATGTGAATTTTTTTTTTCCATTTCCACCATTGCTAGCATTCAGGATATAGATAGAGGACAACATAGTGAAGTTTGGCCAATTCATCAGTAATACCATGCAGATAAAAGTAATGCTCCATTTGAGTGACCCAACCTCTAGGATCAGAGGCATCAAATTTATTGACCTCTATGCGGGGAAGATAGGGTTCATGATGAAATGAGTTGTGTAAATGTGTTGAACCTGCACAGAATAGAACTAGCTAAACAATTATACACACATTTGCAAAGAGAATTGGAGAAAGAATACAAAGGAGGGAAAGAATGAAAGAATTCTCATTAACTATTTCCACACTCAAACAATGAATAATTTACAATAGATATAGGATACATGAGTAACTAATGAGCCATAGTGGTGGTCTAGAGTGATCTGGACACACACCAACAGTTACGGGAGTGAACTTTTCACCTAGTCTAGTCTATCAGGTAGTTACAGGAGTGAACTGCCACCTAGTTGAGTTAACTAGTCAACTAGTCTTCAGTTAACTGACTGAACAAAGAGTAGTAAGGAGTTAACTCAGGAAATCAAGGGCAATGCACTAGTTTGGTCATGATCCCAAGGAAAGTGTGCATTAGCTGGTGATGATATCAATGTTTCATGGTGACAAAACCAATGCAACATCTAAACTCAACTCAACTAGTCAAACTGAAGTGTTAACTGAAAGAGAATATTCTCCAGGTGGAATATTCTCCCCTAAAATATAGGATATTGAATAATGACTAATTATGACTAATAAACAAGGAAAAAACTTAAGAAAAAAAAATCCTATGTGTGTGAAGTAACTCCAACAAGTTGGAGTGAAAATTCGGAGAGTGAGAGGAATCAACAACATCGGGTTGTTCTGATGAGGAAGGACCCATAGGGTAGTTCAACAATTGATTGACAAGAGAATGGAGGGAGGTCAATTGGGTTGTGAGGTTGGCTTCCAATTTTTCCATGCGGGAATTGGTATAATCCATCTGAGATGTGAGATGTTCGATTGACACATGGGATTGATTGAGGGAAGTTTGGAGTTATTAGTTGTGAGTGGTGGCCATTTGGAGAGGGGAAGTGTAGGTAAGGAAGAAAATTGAGTGGGTTGGACCAAAAAAAAAGGACTTATAAGTGATAGGTGCCACGATGATTAGTGCTTGAAGGGAAATATAATGGAATAAGTGGTAAAATAGGGAAACTGGGAAGTGGTCGTGTCCACTGAAACAAAAAGGATTAAAAATGAAGGGTGTGACTACGATCATGGAGAAAAGGGAAATCCATTGGAATATGTCCCAAATAAGTGTGCCAGTGGGACCACTATAATTTTTTTTTTGCTTTGTGGAGTTATACTCTGTCTTGAAGAATACTGTAGTGATGAAATGCCCAAATGCTTAACAGGAAGAAATGTGTAGTAATTTCACAACCAGAATGCATAATACACTATAACATGACAATAGATCTTGTTGGTTCTGTTTTTGTTTCCTTCCCAAGGGTTAGGGTATTAAGGTATCTACAGACAAGGGTTTTCCCTATTATATAACTCTCTGATATATGTGTGGGGTCCAACAATAGTACTCGGTCTAATATCTCAGGGAACCAACTAAGGAGGCTAGACTGTACCCTTATCCATACTACCTGAATACCTAGGTGCTAGAGAGTATCTTCCTGAGTGTTGTTCTCAGTGGCACTATAACAGTCAGGCGGCTGATCGGTTTATCTATGGAGGGCTTCAAAATATCTAGGTCGATCTGTATACATGTGTTTTTTGATGTGCTACCACTCAAATGGGTACCAACAGGGGTTACAAGAGTGGGAAACAGATGTGTTCTTAAGTACCACTTGTATTTCCTGTCTGTACGAATCCCCAACCATGGGTTTATGCACATAACGAAATATCTCTGTAGCTCAAAGATGTCAGAATACGTCTCTACCCTGGAAAAAACTTTAACCCACAATTTTCTGCCGAGGAAGGTGCTTTGATACCACTTGTAATATTCTAGATATAAAATAGTATGCAGAACCTAAATAATTATCTAGAAATGGAAGATAAACAATGATATAACCAGGACAACATCACAATAATACCAAAGTAATACTAGAATAACACTAGAAAGAGCACTTTGATTACAGAGAGAAATGTTCACTTGCCTCTTCAAGGGGGCAACCTCCAACAGAGCGGATCTCTATTACAATAATATCCAAGACAAAACTTCCCATACCCTCTATTCTTATTTATACTAAAACTATATATCTAGAAGAACAATCTAGAGGAAGATCCTTCTAGAAACGAAAGCTTCTATTAGGTCTTCTTAGGTATATAGTTGATGATGTTGGTAAATATTGATGAGTTATGGTTTATGTGTATTTGATGCATGATTGGTACATATTTGGTGCATGGTTGATGCACTCGTTGATGGTATAGGTTGAGGTATAGGTTGGTGCATGGTTTATGCACTTGTTTATGGTACAAGTTGATTACAGGTTGATTGGTATAGGTTTAAAACAATATATCTCACAGTGATAGTGTGACGGTGGTTCCATCATTCTACTTATATTTCAAGGTGGTTGGATGGGGCAAGGAAAGGTGTTTGTATCCACCTTTTGGTTGTAGCTGGAGAACATAGGGGGTTGTAGCCTCCTTCTAGTTGTATCCAAAGAATTGGGAAGTTGGATCTTCCCTCAGGTTGTAGCCTGAGAAACTAGGGGGTTGTATCCTCCTTGTTATAGCCAGATAATTGGGGAGTTGGAGATTCCTTCAGGTTGTAGCCTGAGAAACTAGGGGGTTGCAGACTCCTTCCAGTTGCAGTTGGAAAACAAAAGAAGTTGGTGCTTCCAAGGAATGTGTTTCTTAAAGACATATAAGAAAAATAATTACGTGGTTTTCTCCCGCTTTGGGTTTCCACGTAAAACACTGGTGTACTGTGTATGTTTGTTATTTCTCATTTGTTCATTTTTTATTTACTCTGCAACTATTGGATGATAATGCTACATTTATATAACACTTGAATTTTATGGTGAAAAATGATTAAATTTCTCTATTACCGATTCACCCCCCTCTCAGTAATCCAACAATTGGTTTTAGAGCAGGTTCCTTCAGGAAACAGTTTAACCACTGGAAGGAGATCATGGATTATTCTGATAATGGAGTATCAATGTTTAATGGTTAGAATGGTTTAAAGTATGATATGTGGGGCAGAAGGATAAAAGTATTTTTACAGGTACATGGACATTATATTTGTCTATCAGTTGTTACAGGATATGATAGTTCAAAAATGACAAAGACTGCAACAAAAAAGGAATTGAAGAAGAATAACAAAATAGAAATGGATTTCATCTGAGAATGATTACCTAATCCAGTAAGAGAAAATGTTGGTAAATGTTCATCAACCAAATAACTTTGGGATAATTTACATGACATATATTCTTCACCCATCGCAGATTTAGAAAATTCCGAAGAAGATGCAAATACAGATTAAGAAGAATTATGTTCACCATGTCAAATAGATTCAGAAGATGAATAGTACATAATTACCAGAGGTATGCTGTTTTTCATTAATTGTGAAAAACATAGACATCTTGAAATAGAATTCTATGAAGGAAATGAGACAAAAAAACTAATTGAAAAGGAAGACAATTATGAAGCAGATTGATTAGTGCTTTAGATGAACTAAGAGAAGAAAAAAATTCACTCAAGAAAGAATTGATAAAACAAAAGGAAAGTTTCACATTTTTTAAGAAGTCAAACATGTCATCGAGAAATTAAGAACTCATCTAGAAGAATCCAGAAAGATCGAAGAAAATCTTAAATATCAAAAGAAGTATTTGCTAGCCAACATAGAAGAACAGAAGGAAGAAGCAGAAATGAGAGAGAAGATATTGATAGATCATCTTAAAGAAATAACTAACGATCTAAAATAGCTTGAGGCAGAGTTTGGTCAAGAAGAGAAAGGACTTGAAGAAGAAATAATCACATTAAAAATTCAGCTTGAAGAAGCGAAAAGAACAGAAGAAGTCATGAAGTCTCAGATAATGAAAAAAGAAGAAGAGGTTGAGAAGCTTGAAGAAGAAGTTGTCACATTGAGAAGTAAAATTGTTAAGCTCAACAAGAACGTTGAAGAGACAAAAACATCCACATCAGTTATAGAGAATGAAGAGAAGCACTCTAGGTTGCTAGAAAAGAAGAATGAAGATAACATAAAGACTTATGTAGAAGTACTCAAAGGAATGAATCATGGTCAACCAGAATATAAGAAAACTATTGAAGATACATCTTCAAGAAGACCATCCATGTTCAAGCCACAAAGAAGCTTCAATCATGATCATGATTAGTCAAGGAAAAAATTCAGAAGGACTATGCTACAAAGAAGATCATTCACTCCTAGATATGCAAATTTATTTTATGGTCATTGTTTTTATTGTACTAACTTTGGACATAAAGTTGCAGATTACAGGGCTTATAAAAAAACTGTTCAAGAAAGAAATTCCTATGTGGCCCCATGTAACATTGAATGTTACAAATGTCATATCTATGGACACATAGCTAGTGATTGTAGAAGCATGATTGATACTTCCATGAAAGAGAGCACTAATATCAGATGTAAGAAAGTATGGATAATAAAACATGAAGAACATGTAAAAAAAGACGAGGTCCCAGAGATCGCAATATTGGGAATAAAACAAGATGAAGAAAATTCTACAGAGAAACATAAAAATGTCAGATACAGAAAGGTTTGGAAAACAACTAAAAACAAATAAGAATAGGTAAAAAAGGAATAGGTTCAAGATATTGTATTTTCAGGCATTGTCGTGAAATATGAATCAACAGACAAGAAGAAATAAGTCATAGCTCAGAGAGATGATGAATCTACTAATGAAGATGATGATGAATACACATCAGAGCAGGAATTGTTCTGAGCTATCCGACTTAGAGACTCACAGGTAACATGAATATTAGACAAGGGGAGTCTATGTGATAGTTGTGACACACCAAAGAACCATCCTTCAAGTAGCTTCCAGAGTTTGAATAGACAGATCCAGATATGTCAGTTAGCAGAAGTATAATCAATTGTAGTAGTGAATACTTCATGATAGTACAGTGATAAATGGGTCAACATTATAGACAGTTGTGAAGTAGAGTCTTGAAAAGTATGGATAGATATGGATTCATAAGAACACTTAGCAGTTTTGGACATATATATGATAGTGGACGAGAGCATGGATTCATAGATTGGTTTAGAGAGTGGTTCAGAGACAAAGGAACATTATCATAATGGATGATAATTACACAGGAAATGGCTCAAACAATGCTAATGGATTCAAAATTGACAGGCATTTTTTGGACACATGCAGTTCATACAATAGTTCAAATTCAAAATAGATTAATGCTCAGAAACAACAATGAAAAAACTCCCTACGAGCCATGGAAAGGAAGACCCGAAAATGTGAAGTACTTCAGAGTATTTGGAAGAAAATGATATATCAAAAGAGAAGATGGCAGAATGGGAGAGTTTGACTCTCGTGTGGACAAAAGAGTACTTGTTGGTTACTCAAGTTCAAGGAAAGCATACACATTTTACAATCTGAGGTTAAAACAATTTGTGGAAAGTATCAATGTAACAATTGATGAAACAAGTGGACAATAATTAAAGGAAGAAGAAAATGAATCAATGGAACAACTTTATGAAGAAGAAGCAATAGATGAAGAAGAATTCTACATCGAACAACCAGAAGGATTTCAGTTGTCAAAGAACATAAATTACGTGTGCAAATTGAAGAAGGCCTTGTATGGTCTAAAATAGGCTCCTAGAGCATGGTGCTCTAAACTGGATAAATATATACAACAGGCAGGGTTTAGAAAATGAAGTGCATACAACAACCTTTACATCAAGGTAACTCAAGATAGTATTTTATTAATTAAATTTTATGTTGATCATATTATTTTTGGAAGTAATGATGACAGGTTAATCCAAAAATTTGCAAAGGATATGAAGAATGAATTTGAAATTTCATTACTTGGAGAAATATCCTTCTTTCTAGGTCTTCAAATACATCAAAGAAACCAAGGAATTTTTATTTCTCAAACCAAGTATATCAGAGAAATGCTAAAGAGGTTTGGAATGGAATATTCCAAACCAATTACCACTCCTATGAAAACTAGTTTCAAGTTGAGAAAAGATGATGATTCAAATTCTACAAACTAGAGGCAATACATGTCAATGATTGGTATCTTACTATATGTGACAACATCTAGACCAGATGTAATGCAGGAAGTTGGATAGGTGGTACAATTTCAAGCAACACCAAAGGAATCACATGTATTAGCAGTGAAGAGGATTTTCATATATCTCAAAGGAGCAAAAGAGTTTGTATTATGGTATCCAAAAGGAAAGGATCTATCACTTATTTCCTATATAGATGCATATTGGGCAGGTTGCATTGATGATTGATGAAGCACAAGCAGAGCAACATTCTACTTGGATATACAGGTTGAGTACGATGAGCCCATTCCAATCTATTATGATAATACAAGCACAATCAATATCTCAAATAACCCGGTGATGCACTCTAAGACGAATAACATTCCAATAAAGTATCACTTTCTACGGGAATAGGTTTCATAGAATAACATCAAAGTTGAATATGTGGGCACAAAATAACAATTGGGATACATCTTTACAAAACCTATTCCAAGGGAAGCCTTTGAGTATTTTCACCAGAGACTCGAAGTAATTTCTACTCCAAAATGAATTCTTTTGAATGCTTATCTTATATGTCTTAGATTTACACGAGGAAGCACCATAAAGAGGACAATTCAATTTGGGGGATCAGTTTCAGGAAGAGTTCAGATAGGAAGAGTATCCCCATGGACAATTTAGTTAGGGGGAGTAGCCCCGGATGGAAAGCTACCTTTTCCATTGATGACAAAGGGGAGTGATTTATCAGATCTAGAGCACATAGGCATGGTTCCAGGGGGAGCGGTGGTCATAGGGGGAGTATGAGTGATATGACTTCAATATTGCATGAAATGACTTAAGTATTACATCTGAGTGTTGAAATCAATGCCAAAGGGGTATATTGTTGATTAATTGGGTTGGTTTTCATTGATGTCAACCCTTGAAGAAAGTCCGATAGCGACAAAGGTTTGTGTTGGACAACTGAGAGGGGGGGGGGGGTTAATCAGTTGTTACTGTGCTTAAACAATTATGCTTCTTTTAAAATCTTTGTAGAAACACTGAAGGACAATCACAATAGTGTAGGGAAGTAAGCAATAGCTTATTCAGCATCAGTCACACACATGTGATACACAGAGACAGATATTTCCTGAGGAAACCCATAAAGGGTAAAAACCTCTTTCTTTTTATATGATAAGTAATAGTTACATTCTTTACATTATCATACATATGAGCACCAACTCATAATGAGGCTACAAACTCTGTTTTGCAAGCTGCTACTTGCTGAGAGCACCAACTCT
>JZKD02S1806344.1:452810-465842 GCA_000966675.3 Picea glauca | reverse complement strand
CACATATTCCTACACATTACAAAGCTCACACATAATTGAGATATATATGAAAACATGTATATTTTCTAATATTTAATCATAAATTCACTTTTAATACTAAAATGAATAAAGTGCAAAATAATGATGTGAAACCCAAATGTATTTATGAAAATGATATGATGAAGGTTTAATTGGGCGATGAAATGTAAGGAATAGTGAAGGGAAAGGTGGATTTATCTTAAAAATAATAATAGATTGGTTGGGATAAGACCGTTCGAATTTTCGACCTACACAATCACAATTTAAGCCAGTTATCTACATGAAGATTCATAGTGCATCATGTTTTTTTCATGGTGATTAATTTTTGCCTAACTAGGTTGGGAAAGCTATCTATAAGTAAGGCTAATAAACCAATGCAAAACCAAAAAATTAGACTGATTTTCACAATCAACTTAATATGGATCTAGGTAGGTAAAAACAACCAACAAATCCAAAGAAACCTAATTTTGGTAATGGATGAACAAAAAACTTGCCCAGTTTTAGTGTGATGGTACTCCAATGTTCGACGCCATGAGTTTTGACATACTTCTTCAAAATCATATCTTCATCAGTTGGCCAAGAGCCTTAGTTCAATGAATATTTTGAGGAGAATGGAGTTTGTCCAATGATGACATAATCTTAATCGATCTAAATCTCAAAAATAGGGAAATGTCAACTTCAAAACTACCAAATGTTACCAGAAATATGTTCACAGAAACTCAATCTAACATAGGGGTGATGAAGGAGGCAAAGATTAATACAAAATAATATATATGTCTTTGACTGTTTTTTAGATATATTTTGGTTTCCCATTTATAGATCACGACATCAACAAATGTAATGGAATTGAGTTGAGATTTAGAATAATGCTAGGGATATTAACATAGATTAAGAAAACATTCAAAAATGGAATAATAATAAAATAATAAATGTGTTCATATTCTAAATCCCATTCTTGAAACCTTATGTAGGAGCGCCTCATAATTCTCTTCCTCTTTCACTAATAACAAACTTCTTATTCAGAGGAGACTTACCATATAAGTAGAATCTTTAAAGGATTTTCCAAATCTCTAAAGCTTGAAATATCTTATAGTTGAGTGCAAGAAAAACATTTGACCTCCTATAACAAGAAATGGGGTTTACATAAATTTAATTGATATTATGCAAATAATCATAAATGGAAGAAAAAAAGAGGGGTTTATAGATTATGAATCACTCATTTCTTTACTTATTGATATACTATGTTTCTATGTAAGGATTCCCTGGATAAAAAAAGACTTGTTCGAAAACAAATCAAAAGTCTTGAAAATTATTCATCATAATGAACAAATGAAAAGAAGAACAACCAATGAAGGCTCAGTGCAAATAATGTATTGTATGGGTAGCTTAATCTTATAATGTAATGGAAGGTGATGAGGAGGTGGGTAGGAGGTGAGGTGGGAAGGCAGTGAGGCTCCACTATACCATTATTCAAATCTAGTGTCAGAGCCATAACCTAGAGTGTACCAATGTTTAGAGTCAGTGTTAGAGCCAAAACCTAGACTACACCAATGTTCATAGCTAGTGTCATAGCCTGCCAAAATGGCGAATCACAAATTCATTATTTTAATTCATTTTGTAATTTTTACAATTACTTAAAAGAAATTGGACACACTCGGGGAATTAAGTCACATCTAATATATCTAAACCAATCCAAAATTAGATTTTTAAAATTTAATAAATAGGAAAATAATTTGGTTTAAAAAAAAAAATCCCCTAATATGAAATTTCCAACCAAACTTTAGATATCATCACCAATTTTGAGTGAATATTATGAGATCAATGTCGCTTGACTACGTGACTGAAAAATACAGTCCCTAGAGAAGGAAGGGACTAATAAAGGTTTATGGGTTTTGGTTTCCATAAGTTCAGGCCTTCCAATGCTGGAAACATAAATCTATAAAAGCCGTAACCCAAAAGTTATGGGTATAAAAATTTAGAAGATAATTATCACACAATAATTAAAGGGAGTGAATGATTTACCAACGGAGTATCCGATAACTGTTTGAGTTGAGCAATGCTTGAAACATGGAAAATGAAATGTTAAAACACAATTTCATTATTATAACAATGTTTGATACTGCGTCACCTTTAACATTACAAGGTGGATTCAAGATTAATAAGAATTCTTGCATGTTGGTGGCGAATTATAGAAGGGAAGGCTAAATGGCTAACAAGGTATCGTGAAAATGGTGATGTTGGCTATAGAAACCATTACTTCCCTTGCAATTTCCATTGAAGAAACATTACAATTACGATTTCACCGGGAAGTAATCCGAGCATACGTAAACCATAGAGAAAGATGAAACTGATGGATTACTAATCAGTTAATAGTAATTTTAATCACTAATAGTAATTTTAATCCTTTTAAGAACAATATGTATTGTTTAAATTTATGAGCAGTTTACAAATAGAATTCAATAGGTGCAATATAAATGAAAAATGAACTATAACCAATCACACACATACACATTACACCATCATTTTTATGTGGAAAACCAATGCGGGAGAAAACCACCGAATGATTTTCTTATATGTCAAAGAATCACATTCATAGGAAGCTCCAACTTCACAGTTTTCCAACTACGACTGGAAGGAGGCTCCAACCCCGTAGTTTCTTAGGATACAACCTAAAGGAAGATACAAATCCCTTATTTTTTTGGCACCAACCAGAAGGAGGATGCAACCCCCTTTCCTTGCCCCATCCAACCACCCATAAATATAAATGTAGACAACTTGTTACTACCACTGAATCAAAAAACATGTTACTGATTTGTCACTATTCTTGTACTTCATTAAATGTTACCATTGAAACCCTTGTGCCTCAAACCCTCATACAAATATCCACAAGAATTTATTTCAAATAAAATTCCCATGAAATACTAAGACATCTCTATGATGGACTACTATAGAAAATAAACCCTAAGACACACAGTAAACCATGCCTCTCATATTGTAGCTGACCCGATGAATTTGATCTACTTAATATTTAGTTTCCTCAATAGATATGTGACATGTTCTCTGTAAGCTCGTAGATATCCACACTTTTTCCTATTATGGCTCATGGATGTCTGTCCTCTACCAACTCTGCAAATCGTGTATTTATTTTCTTTTATGGGAGTACACATTTTCATGCACTGAGCCCTGCAGATGTTCGCTCTCTCCTTCATTGCAACTCATGGATGTATTCTCTCTCCTTCATTGAAACTTGTGAATGTCTTAAGTAGAAACCTAGAACAGTAAACTCAAATTCAACCCTTTGAATCTTGCAACTTCATTCTTCACTGAACTTTGTTGTTTCAGAATCATTTCTTTAGATCTGTCGATATTACATGCCCATAAAATTATACAACATATACATTTTTTATTTTTTGGTAATCGTGAACCATGTGACTGGAGAGGGACTGAATTGTGGTTGAGATGCCACGACCCAGGGGCATATAAACCATCAAATTCACCTAGGTATCACACCCAACCTGGACCACACTAACCCTTAACATGGATGGATTTTGAGGTGTCCCCAGGGGTTTCAAACCAGTGACTTTCACTTACAGAGTTCCTTAACAATGCACTCCCTCGTTGACTGCTCTAGACCTTTGGGACATACAACATAGATATTCAATGTGCTAAATAGGTGCAAATGGGAGTCTCTTTATCTCTTATTTATACTTCCAAAATTCCTTTCTTTAGGGGATGCCTTGTAATTGTTTTACCCCTTTTCCATCTTCTAGGGTTAACACACTTTCTTGTTGCAACTAACTTTTCCTTAATTAGTCAAATCATAAATTCTTTTCCCTTAACTAACTTCTTATTGTAACCACTTTATTTTTTCATTAATTTCTTTTTTCAACCACTTTGACTAGGAATCTTCTTGAGTACTTTCTAGATGCTTTCTATAATAATTGACTTCTTGTTGACCTTATAGGGGCTTCTAGATTATTCTTGAGGGTCCTCCAACTTCATAAGGCCATATATCACTGACCGTGAGGAACCACATGATGTACCACATATCACTGGAAATGACACGACATGTATTCTCCATCTATGATAGAATTACCTACAAATTCACTGAACTTCATGTATTTATTCCTTAAGCAAATTGAGGTTCCTTAACCACACCTTTGGGGCTACCATAACTCAATACGAGACTTTCTTCAAGGGTTTATATCAATGACAACCAACCCAATTTATCAACAATATTTTCCTTTGGCATTGATGCAAACACTCTGATGCAAAATTGATGACATGGAAACACTTATGCTCATGCTCCCCCTATAACCATCGCTCCCCTTGGAATGATGTCTCTATTATTTCTCCCCATGCCTCTGATTATTCTCTCCCCCTTTGACATCAATGACAAAGGGTAACTTCCCTTTGGGACTTCTCCCCTTGTCTGCACTATCCTTTGGGTTTCTCCCCTTATCATAATTGTCCTTTGTCCCATTGATGGTGCTTCCTCGTGTAAATCTATGACATATATGAAAATAATTCAAAATTCATCGCGGGGAAGAAACTACTTCGAGTTTCTGTCAAAGATACTTAAAGGGATCCCTTGGAAGTGGTTTGGTGAAGATATTTGCAATCTTCTCTTTTTTTCCCAACATACTCAACTATGTTATTTTTCTCTGCAACTTGTTCCTGTAGAAAATGAAAATTGATCAAAATGTGTTTTGTCTTGGAGTGCATCACTGGATTCTTAGATATATTGATGGAACTTGTGTTATCACAAAATATCAGAATGGGCTCATCATATTCAACATGTAGATCCTTCAAAGTTTTTTTCATCCTTAGAACATGAGTACAATAAGATGTTGCTCCAATATACTTTGTTTCTATTGTAGACAAGGATACTGATGATTGTTTATTTCTTAACCATGATACCAGGCACTCACCAAAGTAGAAATATACTCCACTTGTACTTATTCTATCATTAATACAACCTACCCAATATGCATCTGTGTAGGAAACAAGAGAGATATCATTCCCTTTTGGATACCATAATCCAAACTCTTTTGTACCTTTGAGATATCTGAATATCCTCTTTACTTCAATACCATGTGATTCCTTTGGTGCTACTTGAAACAGTGCCACCTACCCAGCTGCATGCATCACATATGATCTGGAAGATGCCACATAGAGTAAGATACCAATCATTGATATGTACTATCTCTGGTTCGCATCCCTAGAGTCATCACATTTACTTAACTTGCAACTGGTCTACATAGGAGTACTGATTTGTTTGCAATCTATCATTCCAAACCTATTTAACATTTCTCTGATATACTTGGTCTGAGAGATGAATATTTCTTCGTTTCTCTGACATATATGGAGACCCAAAAAGAAATATAACTCTCCAATCAATGACATATTGAATTCATTCAACATGTCTTTGGAAAATTTATGACTCATTCTATCATCATCACTTCAAAAAATAATATCATCAACATGAAATTCAATTAATATGATACCATCTTGATTTACGTTTATGTAAAAATTGTTGTTTACATTTCCTTTTCTGAAACCTTTCTACTGTAAGTATCTGTCCAGTATTGAATACCATGCTCTAGGGGATTGTTTTAGACCATATAGTTCCTTCTTCAACCCAAAAACATAATTTTCCTTTTTTGTCAACTAAAATCCTTCTGGCTGCTTGATGTAAACTTCCTCTTCTAAATCTCCATTTAGAAAGGTTGATTTTACAACCATATGATACACTTTGATATTTTTTGAACGTGCATAAGATAGAATCAATCTGATTGATTCCATTCTGGCAACTGGGTAAAACGTCTCCTCAAAATATATACCTTCAATATGAATGTATTCTTTACATACCATTCTTCCTTTGTTATTGGTAACCTGACCATCCTCGTTCAATTATTTTATGAAGACCCACTTTGTACCAATCACATTCTTGTCCTTCGGCCTTGGATTAAGTTCCCACCTGTCATTCTTCTCTATCTGATCTAACTCTTCATCCATGACTTTGACCCATAATTAATATTTGTTGGATTATTCAAATATGCTTGGCTCAATTGTGGATAACAATGCTAGGAGATGTTGTTCTGGTGAATGGGTTATTCCTCTGGTTTCAACTCCTGCATCTTTATTCCCAATAATATTTTCTGGTTGATTTTTTTTTGTACTCATATGATAGGTGTTTTTGGAGGTACCTGAATGTATTTTTGTTCTTATGCTGCTTCTGCTCACTCTTTTTCATCCTCTTATGCTTCTTCTTCCTTCAACACTTCTTCATGATCTCGTTCCACTGAATATTTTCTTCCTTATTTTATATCACATCCATCTATCTCATCAATCATCACGTTGATGCTTTCCACTATTTTGTTGAGTCTTAGATGAAAAAAATTGTATGGTTTTCTTTTTCTTGAGTATCCAACCAATTTTCCTTTGCCAACGCGAGAATCAAACTTTTCAATCCTTCCATATTCTCTTTTTATGTAGCATTTGCTTCCAAAAACTCTGAAGTGTTTCACATTCAATGGTTTTCCTTTCCATAGCTCGTAGGGAGTCTTATCACTATTGTTTTTTAGCATTCCTCTATTCTGAATGTGAACTGTTGTATGCACTACCTATACCCAAAGGACATATGTCAACTTGAAATACATTAACATGGGTCTAGCCATTTCCTATACTATTATGTTCTTTCTTTCAACAACTCCATTTTGTTGAGGTGTCTTGGCTACTGAGAATTGCCTATTTATCATGCTCACTACAGAAGTCCAAAAAATTATTTGAAGTAAAATTTCCTCCATTTTCTGATCTTAAACACTTGATTTTCGAATATGTCTCACTTTCAACCATCTCCTTGTATATCTTGAAGTGTTCGAATGCCACTGACTTCTTTCGAGAAAACAAATTGTAGTCATTCTTATGTAGTCATCAAGAAGTAGCATGAATTACTACTCACCTTTCAATCCCTTTGTTCTTGTTGGTCCAACTAGGTCAGTATGCACAATTTCTAGAAGTTTTGTTGTGGAGTACTCTTTTGATTTGGGATTGGTCTTGTTTTTCTTTCCTTGTTGACAATGCTTGCATAAAGTATTTGTTGGATTCAATATCTGGGGAATTTCTCTTACTTCTTCCTTTTTGATGACTTTGAAAAGATTATCAAAATTTATGTGACCCATTATTCTATGCCATAGCCAAACTTCATCCTCCTTTCCTAAGCAACACTTTTCTTTTCCAACTTCATTTAGTACATATATGTTGCTTAGAGTTCTTACAGTTGTAGGCACCAACTTTCCTAATCCTTATTTTCTTATCTCACATTTTGTGAATAAAACACAAGTTTGTGACCTTGGTCACACATTTGAATTACACTCAGTATATTGTGCTTCATGTCTTCCACTAGTAGAACATTTTATTCCCTAGGATCCTTGCTTCCAATCTTGATCATGCCTCTTCCGATAATTCTAGTTGATTTTTCAATCCCAAATGAAACTTATCCATCTCTTTCCTTTTTTAATTTCAAAAACTTGTCCTTATCACTTGTCATGTTCTTTGAGAAGCCACTGTCAACATACCATCCACGTTTCCTGTGTTGAACTTGTAGAGAAAGTGAACATTCTTTAGCATTGAATTGATTATGCTTCCTTATCCATATTCATTGTGGTTCTTGCCTGTGACTGCTGATATTTTTTTGTGATTCTCTAGGAGGAACAGTCAATATACAATATTTGGAGATGTATCCAAAGTTGTTGCACTTGTAGCATTCCACTTCAACACTCAAGAATTCAAACTAGTTCTAGCTTATGTTCTATCCTTCCTCAGATATTATTGGATAACCATTTCTTCTATATCCTTCATAGGTGCTTCCATTCTTTGTATAGGATCTGCAATTTACAACTTTGTGTCCAAAATTATTACATGAATAACTTAATCCAAGAAAAATAGTTTGATACCTAAGAGTTGAAGATCTTATAAATGCAGATACTCTTCTGAATCCTTCTTCTTTTTGAAATATTTCTATTGCTGGTTGTTATTGATTCCGACTTTTGAATCTTTTAGGTGGGGCAGTATCTCTATGATCTTTTTCCTGGAGCTTCTTGCCTTGTTTCTTCTTAGGAGAGCCTCTGACTATTTATGCATAGCTTCTTTTCTTTGTTTCTTGTTATGTTGTTTTGGAGCTCGAGCATTTATTTGTCTGGTTGCATCCTAGTCCGGACCTATAATAATGTGGCCTTTGACCGTTGATAATATCTTCCAAAACTTTGGTGTTGTTTGGCATTTATTTCTTTTGAATATCTTTTCTTAGAGTGACTATCTCTGCTTCTAATCCTTCAATTATCTTGTCATTTTCATCTAATTGACCTTCCAGTGTTTCCTCAATTCGTTTGTCTTCTTCTATCTATATTTTTAACTTTTTGATCATATTCTCAAGTTATTCAGAGTTAGAATTCTGAAATCCTGCTTTCTTATTTAGTTCTTCATTGAGTGAACTGATTGTCTTTCTTTATTTCCCGATTTCTTCTATGGAACTGATCAATTCTTCTCTGTAATGGGATTCTTCCTCTTCACATTCTTCTTCAAAATATTCTACTACCATTAAAAGTACCCTCTCTGTATCACTATTGTTGTCTTCATCTTCATCTGATGAGGAACTGTCTTCCTTGGTGAAAAGACTTTTCTTGAAAAAAATATTTTTGTTTCTTCTCCCCTTTTGGATTTTTCTTTTCTTTTTAGAGTCATCTTCTTCATTACTTTTTTTATTCTTATAAGGACATTTAGAATAAAAATGACCAAGAGCATAAAAATTAGAACATTTCAATGGAGGCATAGCTTTGTATTTTTCGGTTCCTCTTTTCAACTTTCTCACAAAGTTTTCCATTTCTTCATCATCTTCCGAATCATCATTGTTGCTACAATATGATTTTGGCTTATGCTTGTTCTTTTGCTTTGTCTTATTAGATGACTTAAATGTTGCTTCCTTTGTGACTAGATTGTCTTGCTCTATCCTCATCTCATAAGATGTAAGTATTACATGTGATTGTTCATGGTCATTATAGCTAGGTCCACTCTTTCTTCTAAAGCTGAAATCTTCAGTTTAAATCTCATCGAAAGCATCTTTAGTACCTTTTGAACAATAATATGTTCCTTAATTTAGTCTCCCAATCCTTTTATGGAGTTCACTATTTCATCAACTCTTAGAAAGTAGGTTGCAATGTTTTCATCTTCCTTCATATTCAATTGTTAGAATCTGGCTCTAAAGGTTTGAAGTTTGTCTCCTTTAACTTTGGCGTCTCCTTCATAGATATTCTTCAGTTTGTCCCAAATTTATATTGCGGAATCACAGTGCACAACCTTGGTGTATATTGATTCAGTTAAACCATTCAGAATAACATTTATGTCTCTAGAATAATCATCTTCAAGTTTCTTACCATCCTTATCAGTCGAGAGAGTGGTTGGTGCTTTTTATCCATATACTACTTCTTGTCAAACATAGAATCCTTATGCCTAGACATATATTTTCTTTCATTTTCTTCATAAGTCATAGCTCTGACCATCAAACTATGGTACCCAAATCTTAGCGTAATTCATGATCTCCTTCTAGTGGTTAGACTGCTTCCTGAAGGACCTTCTCTGATACCAATTGATGGATTATTAAGAGGGGAGGTGAATCATTAATAGTACTTTTAATCCTTTTAACCACAATATGTATTGTTTAACTTTATGACCATTTTACCAATAGCATTGAATAGGTGCAATATAAATGAACAATAAACAATAAGCAGTCACACACATACACAGTACAACAATATTTTTATGTCGAAAATCAATGCCTAATAAAACCACATAATGGTTTTCTTATATGTCAAAGAATTACATTCATAGGAAGCTCCAACTTACTAGTTTTCTAGCTACAACTAGAAGCAGGCTCCAACCCCCTAGTTTCTTAGGCTACAAAATGAAGGAAGCTAAAACTCCCTTGGTTTTCCATTACCAACCATAAGGAGGCTCCAACCCCCTTTCCTTGCCCCATCCAACCGCCTAGAAATATAAATGTAGACAACTTGTTACTACCACTGAATCAAATAACTTTTTACTAATCTTTGAATGTCACTGCCATAATATGTCCCTACTATTGTACATCATTACTCATTACCATTGAAACCCTTATGTATAAAACCCTCATATCAATGTCCACAAGAATGTCTTTCAAATCAAATTCCCGTGAAATACTAAGACATTTATGTGCTGGACTACTGCAGAAAATAAACCGTAACACACATAGTAAACCATACCTCTCATACTGTAGATGACCTGATGAATTTGATCTACTTAATATTCATTTTCCGCAATAGATCTGCACCATATGCTTTTCAAACTCGTGGATCTCTATGATTTTTCCCACTGTGGATCATGGATGTCTGCGCCCTACTAGATCTGCAACTCGCGGATTTCTTTGCTTCTATGGGAGTTTACATTTTCCTTCACTGAGCCTTGCAGATGTCCATGCTCTCCTTCATTGCAACTCACGAATTTATGCGCTCTCCTTCACTTGCAACTCACATATGTATTTAGTAAAACCCTATAATAGTAAACTCATCTTCGACCCTTTGGATCCTACAACTTCATTCTTCATTGAACTTCGTTGTCTCAGAATCACTACTTCATATCTATCAATAGTACCAGCCCATAACATTATAAAACATAGATATTAAATGTGCTCAATAGGTACACATGGGAGTTTCTTGATCTCTTATTTATACTTCCCAAATTCCTTTCTTTTGGGGCTACCTTGTAACTATTTTACCCCCTTTCCATCTTCTAGGGTTAACCTACTTTCTTGTTGCAACTAACTTTTCCTTATTTAGTCAAATCATAAATTATTTTCCATTAACTAATTTCTTGTTGCAACCAAATTGTTTTTAATTAATTTCTTTTTGCAACAACTTTGACTAGGAATCTTTTTAAAGACTTTCTAGAATAATTGACTTCTTGTTGACCTTCTAGAGGCTTCTAGATTATTCTTGAGGGTCCTACAACTTCACAAGGCCATATCTCATTGATCATGAGGAACCATGTGATGTACCACATATCACCATAAATGACATGACATGTACTATCCATATATGATAGAATTACCTACAAATTCATTGACCTTCATGTCTTTATTCCTAAAAAAAACTCAAGTTCCTTAACCACACCTTTGGGGCTACTATAATTCGCTACCAGACTTGCTTCAAGGGTTGACATCAATGAAAACCATCCCAATTTAACAAAAAAAATGAGGATAGGTCATTGGATTCCATAATGTCACTAGATGCAGAAGGATCATATCAATAAAAACCATACCTAGGGTCAACATCAAAATAAAAAGACCAAAAAGCAACGAACTAAATTCTAATATGCCAATACAAAAAACAAACAATTGATTTATGCTTTTCTTTATAGAAAAACATGATATGTGTTCGCGTTCGAATGGTCACCAGGTGAGAAAAAATGGGAGTGCTAGCATGCCCTGTTGGGCTTGGCAGGGAAGAACAGGATGCTGTGGAGCAAAAGGGTTAACAGAAACAGAAACAAACTATAATCTAACTATAAACTGAAAGCAAATAACACTACAAAAATAGACAAAGAACATCAAACATCAGACACATGTGTCATACAAGGTTTCAAGCAGGTGTTTTATTGAAACCAGAGCGCACGCTGAAGAAAGGAAGCCAGGGGTTCCTTCTCCCTCCAGCAGAAGGCTCTTCGGGGCCCTCAACACAATGCTTTCCTTACAAAATGAATAGAACTGAACTGAGTGGTGAAAGAACTCTGGTTTACACTGCTGATGAGTGGTTTGTCACAGACTAAGATATGAACCATCTGGACAGCGTAACGATGCTTCAAATTCCCTGTTAAAATAGTGAGTCCTCACAGCCTTTTATAGAAATTTCAAGGGCGGTCTTGTAACCTTCTCCGGGTGTGAATAGGGGCGCATTAGGGTTCATTTAGGTCATTTAATACGCCGTTTTTGCAGAGCCGACTCTGATTTGAGGGTCAAATCACCTTGGGGGCCGGTCTGTAGGCGGTCGAGAGGCCGACCTATGCAATTAATGTGTCGTATTAACAGATGCACGGATTTTTGTGTGGACAGTCGCGCGTCAGGCGCGCATGCACGCATAACACGTTTTTGTCCTGTGCATGTGCGCGCGCATCAAGCTGATGTAAAGCGCCCTTCAATTTTTGGTTACTTTGTATAGTTTTGCCCTTCTGGAGTGCTGTGAAATTAATTTAGTGCCATGAGTGACTTCATTGCTGTTTTGATGATGTGGAGTTCTTATCGCCATGTGCAGATGAAATTTCAGTGATAACAGATGCCCCCTTATGGATGAGGTTAGGAGCATACGTATAGCCGAAATCCATGAATGTTTCTTCTGCTGAGAATGTTGTTGTAAGGGAAAGCATGAGTGGGACCTTTCAGAGCGATCCGCTGGAGGAAAAAGGAACCGGTATCTCGATCTTCTGAGAGAGGTGCGGAGAAAAAATATACAATTGTGTACAAACGAGGCTGGCATGCCCCATGCTCGTGTGATGTAACTCTGAAAAAAGATGATGGAAGTGTTGGTGTAGACAACTGCAACGCCCTCAGGGGAAGTAATGATAAAGGCAAAAGACAATTCTGCAAAGGAACATACTTTGAATAACGAGAAATGATCGCTGTAATAAGCAGCAATGATGATGTGGGCATTGACAACCCTCCCGCGTTCAGAGGTCTTCGGAAAAGGACAAGAATAACTGCAACAATCGCAAAGTAAGACCCACCATAACATGAGAAAGTGTTGGCGTCGAATGTTATGGGGGCCAACGACAGTAGGGAGCAATGGTGTTTCCTCCTGTGCCATCCGAGATCTTCATTGAAATAGAGAATGAGAATCAAGATACTGTCGCCCTTCTGGAAAAGTGTGTTGATGTCGACAAAAGGGGGACGCGACTCCCAGAAGCAAAAAGGTGCTCCGTGGAATCTAC
>JZKD02S1806344.1:410306-436724 GCA_000966675.3 Picea glauca | reverse complement strand
TTTCATTATCTCTCCCTCCCGTTTGCCCCTCTCTACCTATATTTGAAGTAACAACTTTTTTACTAGCGATTTTGACTAATACAAGCTTCCCAACTTGTCTCATGGTTTCCTTTTAAAGAATTCACTTGAGACATTCAAAAATATCTAATCTGCAAGATAAAGTCGAATAAAAATCCTTTCCTTTCTCTTGAGTTTCTCCCATTATTCCATCGAAATAACCATCAAAATTATTCTGGGACTCACAACTACCCACTATTCTTGATCTAGAAGGAGATCTTCGATCTTAAGCTTCCAAAGCTCAATATTATGGCCATTGAATTTTTCAATCTCTATCCTCAAAATACTTGCCATTATTTCAAGCGTAAATTTAAAGATCACTAAATTACAACTCCTAGTGTACCTAGGTTTAGTTTAGATCCAAGATCGAACTAAATTTTCTTTGATACCAAATGTAGAGAAAAATGGTCCTCACACTAAACCAACCAGGAAAGATAAGACATATATAAGTAGAAAATAAATGACAAACACATAGTAGACAAATATTTTACCCTGAAAACCACTAACCAGGAAAACCAACATTCATTGAGTGTATTTATTTATTGTTGTCTTATTCATTCATATAATAAAGAGTTACATGACTAACCTTGGTTTACACCTAATACATAGTCATCATCCTACTCTCTTTCTTTACACAAGAACAATCCTGTGAACACTTTGGCTTGCATATAAATGACCAAGTTTCTACTAGAAACCTCAACATGAACATCTAAAGATTCGTCATATTATTACAATTAAAACATGCCTTATTTATAGGATTTACAACATGAAAAACCCTAAATCATGGTGCCCAAAAATGATTACACATTGACGTAGATGATTGGCTGCAATCCCATGAATCTTAGAATTTTGTTATAGTCGACTACTAATCGGTTACCAGTCGATTACCTAGTCGACCTCCAATAAGTCTTCAATTAGATGTCACTCGAACTCATGTAAACCTCCTATTGGTTGACCTTTTGAAATTCTTGGTCGACCACTTCGACCTTTGACTTTCTCAGTCGATCTATTAGACCTCCAAATTAACTAGTCAATTATTATCTATTCATATTAATATTTATAATGAAGATAAGTGTATCAATATACTATGCTCTTTACCAGACTCATGGGATAGTTTGGTTGTGGTGATAGGTATTAATTAAACTACTTTAAGTTTCAATGATGTGGTCTCATCCTTTTTGTCATAGGAGATGAGGTGGAAAAACATGGAAATCTAAAGAATTGTTGATGCTTCAATCCATTAGGAACGAAACGAAAACCTCACAAGGATATAAATCCCCCTGTGTTTTTATACAGGTGGTACTCCTCTTTTTCTTCACATTTTCGTGGGACTTTGGGTCTTCAGAATATGGGACTTCATAAAATTTCGTCGTGGTAATCAAATAAAATAAAAGAATGGGAAATAAATGTTTTGTTTTTGTAACCAGGAATCACACATTACATACATTAAAGAAAAATAAGAAAACTTTCCTCACATCCATCATAGTTTAACTTAAGATTTCTGATCATATAAAAATAATAAAGAAGATGGTCTGCATGCATAAGAGAACTTTAACAAAGTGGAAACATGGGAAACTCAAATAAAGATAATGATAGATCAACCTCAAATACTTTATATTCTGAAAACAAGATTACAAAGTACAGTCGAGATTGTTCCCAAAGTAGCTCTCTTGAAATTTCTAAAAAATATATAGTTTATAACATATTCTTCTAAATTTAAAATGCGTTTGTCTTAAAGACTGGGATTGGCATTCCCGTGGACCAGAAAGAAAATAAATACAAGAAGTAAGCTTCTAGAAAGAGGAAGGTGGGTGAAAGAGGAACAACAAGACATGGAAAGAAGAAAATAAGAAGTTATTAGTCTTTGGTTAGACCTTTCTAGTGAAAGAGGTGGACTAATTGGATGAAGGGATGATAAAGAAATAAATATATTATCAGTGTAAACTTATTATGATGGTCTCTCATTATTTCATTTGCTTTTTTATTTCCTTTCATCATTTTCATTAACGGTTATAGGAATTGTCTCAACTGCTTCTTTCTCCTCATTGGTTAATTGGTCGATGGCTTTCTTGAACCATTCTTCAATGTAAGTCTTCATTGGTGCCACATTGATTTCATATCATATTTTGATGTTGAACAACTCTCCCTCCAAGTCTATTAGTTCAATGGAAATTCCATGTTATGCTTCTTCAATGTATTGAGTTTTTCACAGAGTAATCCACTATCCAGTTATCTATGGTGTCCTCATCATATTCAATTATATCATTGAGTTTTTCAATTGAGAATCCTTTAAAAACTGAGACAAATTCATTGAAAACTTCATAAAAATGCAGGGAAACATCGTGCTTACACAATGTTTGGTACCAAAAAGTGACCGGATCAACTTCACAATTCACCTTCTTGCATATAGATAATTTCAAAAACTGATTGGAAATGTGCTATCGCGAACACCAAATAGAAAGACATAAATAATTTCTTGTTCATTTTATACTGAGACAACTGGGAATAGATTTCAATGGAAATCAACTTTCCCCAATCAAAAAAGGCCTACTCCTTGAAAGTAAAATATAAGATATAAAGAATCATGTGGGAAATGCTGGAAGTAGTTTCTTGGCCAGTCACTTTGGTGAATAACCAAGCAATTTCTTGAAAGGGGTTTTTGAACAAGTTGAATTGCAACCTGGTTATATCTTCAGGGATGGCCACGAGATTCTCCAAGAATTCAGGTAAGAGGTCTAGGTCATTTTCATTCTTTTTCAAGAAGTCCCTGCAATATTCACCTTTGAAAGTGAGTGTTGTCTCTGGAAGCTTTAACATTTTATGGAATACTTGAGGTGACAGAGAGACGAGAGAATGTTCTTAGAGTTGAATTATCTGCTGACTCGGTATATATTTCTTAGTGCACCAGGCGACCGATTCTTTTCATTCGAAAACCTCTGGGACACAGCGCACACGAGCAATTTCAGAGGTCCAGATTACTTCCTTTTGAGCAAATGGAGATGAATACTAAGAGTAGGCTCTAGACTGCTGAAATTTCTAGTCCTCACGTCCAAAAGTATTCAAAGTATCTTGGCAGAACTGATGTCGAGCTGCTGCTACCATAAGTTGGCGAGAGTGTTATTTTAATCCAGATAATATTTGAAATGAGCGCTTGGGAGAGATAATATAATATTCCACAAATCGTGATTTAATGTGATATAATGAGAAATATCCTCGATACCTTCGCTTACTAATGATGATCTTTATGGGTCATGCATGTTGAGTTATTATCATTCAAACATATTAAATTCATATTGGGAAAAGCGCGAAGGTGGCGGGGACGGATGAGAGCACTTAGGATTTGGGAAATTTTGTGAACCCGCCAACCTGGTAACCCGCAAACCCACGGTCGTGAAAGGTAAAAAATTGGCTAAGTGTTGCAATGCGGTCTCTTGGAATCAATATAGGATGAATGATATACTTAGGATCTTGGGGAGTCCAATGGTAAAAATGTAGATCATGGATCGTTTGGATACAAAATGTATATCGCGGAACATGGGATATGAAATCTTGATCCCGCGAATGCACGACTGCAGAAAAATATAAGTATAGAATAATGTGGTGGTTGGTCAAAATCATGATATGGGATCATGGATGGAGATAAGAACCCATGATTCTGCCAATCCGCGGATGAGTCATTTTTCAAAAAATGACTAAGTGTAGTAACTAGAAAGGGAAAAGAAGAGGGAGAAAAGAAAATGGGAATTGAGGTAAGTATAGAAGAGGGAAGAGAAAAGGATAAAAGAAGTTGGGAAAATAGAAAGAGGGAGGGAAAACGTTGGAAGAAGGAATTGATATTAACAACTGGCTCCAACTGTGGGATGATAACATCCTGTGGGTTGTCAAGAATCCATAATCTTCATGACCAGGTTCTCTCATTCATTGGGACATGGAGTCAAAGGTAAGAATATACAAAGTGAAAAATAAAATTATGTACAATGAAAATGAGAAATTCTTAGGATAAGAAACCTTTCAAATGTTTCTCGTTGAAAAGAAACCTCAGTCTTTTTCCTGTCATATTTCGAAGAATATAGGAGTTAAAACCCACGATATTTTCGATGATGTATGGTCCAATCCAAAGTTCTTCAATCTTTGTATGCATCGATGGTTTCTCTTTGGCCTTGTTCCAAGGTAAGACCAGTTCTCTCTTTTGGAAATTATTTACAGCTGTTCTCTGATCAAAATATATTTTGACACTCTGTTTCCTAAGAGAGGTTTGATTCAGGGCTTTTCTTCATTCTTCTTCCAATTTTAACAACTAGTTGATCCTCCTTTGGATTGATGAACTCTCTTCTGTATCTTCGGTACTAACTACAGAAACCAATGCATTGAGCTCAAGGATAATAGGATTTTTCACTTCTTTCTCGTAAACCAATATATAAGGGGACATCCCAGTGCCATCCTTTGGATTCATTCTTCTTTCCCACAATGCATTTGTTAGCTTCAGATGCTAATTCCTATGGTTCTTATCAATGGTTTTCTTCAATATATGAACCAGTGTTTTGTTTGTGGATTTAGAAAGTCCATTACCTTGTGGATAATAATTCAATGATTTACCCATGATAATTCCATAATCTCCACAAAACTCTATAAACTTTGACCCGATGAAAATCGAACCATTATCTATGATAATTTTATCTGGGACACCGACTCTTGATAAAATATTATCTTTGAGGAACTTGATTAACTCTTCAGAATTAGTTTTCCTCAACGCCACTTCTTCTATCCATTTCATGAAATAATCTGTGGTAGTGAGGATGTACATATTCCCCTTGCTGGAATTTGGATGAATTGGCCCTACAACATTGAGCCTCCATTGGGAGAAAGGTTGTTCTACAATTATGGGTTGTAAAGGCATCGTGGATCTCTTGATTTTTTCTGAAAATTGTTGGCATGATACAAACTTCCTTATTTTGGCATATGAATCTCTAAATATTAATGACCAATATAATCTTTCTCGTATTATCTTGTGAGAGGTTACAGTGGGTGCAAAGTGTCCACCACATTTTCCTTCATGGAATTCTCTTATTATTTCTTGGGATTGACTTTCATCAATGCATCTTAGTAGTATACTATCATAATTTATCATGAACAATATATCAACAATTGGCACATACTGATTTTCCTTCATATTCAACGCTCTTTTCTCCTTTGGGTTCATGGTGATAGAAAATTTCCCGAACCTAAAGTAGAATATAATATCTCCATACCACTCTGAATCAACTAGTGGGTCTCCTGCTGAAATCAAAATCATTCCATCAACTGAATTACCATTAACAATGAGTGTTCATAAGTCTTGTCCTTTGATATCCTTTAAAGGTTTAATCTCGATATCATATTATTGTATCTTTTCCAACCAGTTAGCCCATTTTCCTTCTCTTAATTGTTGATTTAGAAGCATCTTCACTAGTGATGAGGGAACATACACAATAACATGGGAGTTTAATATGTACGTCCATACGCATGCCACCTATTTTACAAGAGCCAAGGATTGCTTTTCTAGTTCTGATTACCTCAATTCATAGTCATGTAGTGTTTTTCTCATGAAACTGATTGGGAGTTCTTCACCTTTGATATTCTTCTAAGTAAGAATAGATGCAACAACAGTCTTTGCAAAAAATGAATAGATGATGAAATTGCTTTGAAAATATGAACTAATAAGGACAAGAGCTATGGTGATTTCTCCTTTGATGTTATTGAATTCCACTTGAGTATCCATTGTCCATTTGAACCTCTTCTCCTTTTTCAACAAAAAATTGATTGGATTTAAAATACTTGCATAATCAAGAACAAACCTTTGCACAAAGTTTATCTTGCCAAAAAATGATTGGACCACCTTCTTGGATGTCGGGGGATTGAGCTCATTTATTGATTTAACTCTTTTTGGATATATGTAAATACCTTCCTTGCACATAATGTGTCCCAACAGCTTCACTTGAGTTACAACGAACAAACACTTCTTTGGATTTAGAGAGACACCATATAATCTACATCTTTCAAAAAACTTTCTCAAATGATGGATATGATCACCCATTTTCTTTGAATGCATGGTCAAGTCATCCTAATAGTCTGCCATAAATTTTCCTATCAACTTGTTGAATGCATGATCCATGGCCCTCTGAAATGTAGCTCCAACATTCTTCAAACCAAAGGGAATTATAGCATATGCATATGTCTCCCAAGGCGTGATAAATGTCGTATTTGACCTATATTCCTCAACCGCCAAGACTTGGTTATATCCAGAAAAACCATCCATCATAGACATACAGGCTGATCCAGTAACTTGTTGGAGAAGGAAATCCATATTAGGTAAAGGAAAGTTATCCTTTATGCTTGATTTGTTAAGGTCTCTGAAGTCAACACACATCCGGATTTCCCCAGTCTTCTTTCTTACAATCATAGGATTTTAGAGCCAATCAGAGTGCCTAATGGGATACATTATTCCTACCTTCTTCAGTTTCTCCAATTCAATATTTACCATAGGTTTCAATTTGGGATTCATCATCCTTATTTTTTTCTTTACAGGCTTTGCTTCTTTCCTCAAAGGAATGATATGCTAGAATATAGTTTTATCCTAAGCTTTCAAATTATCATAGGTCCAAGAGAATACATCAATGTATTCCTTAAACAAGGAAACATACTGATCAAATTCCTCAGTGGTGCAATCAACTCCCAAATTGACATATTTTCGAGAACTGTCAGTTCCAATATTGACTTTTCCTGTCTCTTGCACTATTTGAATTGATACTTCTTCAAGGAGATTCTTAGCATGATCATCTTTCGTAAAATGCGATTCATATTGTATACACTCTTTAGGGACAACAAACATGTGATGTTCATCATCATCATCATCATCGTTCAACAAAAAAATTTCCAGTTGTTCATCGTTCTTAAACACTTGCAGATATTCAATGTTATCCATCACAAATGGTCGGAATGCACTTTCTACTTGGAAAGACGTTTTGCTTTGGATATCATTCGGGTTTCACAATGAGGCCACCAAGGCTAATGAATCTGCCTTATGATTCTTTTCCATGGGAATGAAAGAGATGTTGAAGGAACTGAAATATTCCATCAATTCGTTAACCCTTTTGAAATATACATTAAGTCTTTCTTTTTTATTTTATACCTTTGGGTAACTTGATTGATCATCAACTCTGAGTCGTCGGTTACAACTAGATGTTCTATTTTCATTTATTGTGCTAGGATCATCCCTGAATCAAGGCTTTATATTCTTCCTCGTTATTAGTGTATGAAAATTCCAATCTAATTGCATGTGGATGAACAACCTTATTTGGGATCATAAGAACAATCCAAACTCCACTCCCAGAATTTGAACAAGCTCAATCAAATGACATCTTCTAATAGCCTTCAAACAGACATTCTTGATTCTTCGTGTCTTGAACTTTCTCTAGTCTTTCGTTATGCTCTATGTCTAGGATAGCGTAGTTTCCAATCTCGAAATATATATAATCCTCCATCAATTAATTTTCCTTATTCTTGAAAGAGAAGGGTTTTCTATGCTCACAGGGCATTTTAATCATTGTTCCTTCTTTGCATGGAAGCATCATACAACTTCCATCATTCATTATATATCCACCAATCATAGATGTCCAATCTCTTCCCAACACAAATCCATATGGAGGAGGAAGGTCTACCACAATAATATTGAAAACTATAATAAAATGGGGGGTTGTCGTAATCCAAGTGTAAAAGTCCTTGATTTATCCATAAGCTAGCACTTTTCTAGAATCAATTGTGCATATGCTTTCACCGGTTTAATAATACTTGGTGCAACTCATGCCCAATTCCTCCATGACCACCAGTGGCATGATATTATTTTTTGCATCGGTGTCAACTAAACAATTATGTAGTGCAACATCATTATTTTCAATTGAAATGTAAAAGGGAGGAATCTCACCTCTCAGCTTGGTAGTTGACTGGCTCTGATTTTGTTTTGGACTAGTAACAACAACTTCTTCTCTCTCAAATGGGTTGTCCAATAATTTCATAATGTTTTTTCTTTGCTTGGGAATCTTCACCACTTCTGTAAAAGGAAAAACGTTATCTTTAATTTACTTAAGTCCTCTACAAAATCATATGTCATCTCAGTGGAGTTTGACGACAAGTGTTTCCTTTTACTTCCATTTCCATTTGTCACTTTCTCATTTGTCCCTTTTTCACTTTCTTTTTATTTTTTCTTTTTATTTGTCAGAGTCACATTTATTCTTGGGTCTATTTATGAATCCTCTTGTCTGGGCGATGTTTTCTTGCAAGTTTGGATCATTGTCGCCTTCCCCAAATATATACATGGATGTCTCACACCCTTCCATATGAAAAATTTCATAGCTTTCATCAGGTGAGTAATAATTCTCTTGCTCAATTAGTTGCTCGTCAAACGCAACATCCATGACAGCTACATTAGGAATAGGATGCATGGGAACCCTTGGTCTTTGTGGATTATCCGTGTTCTCAAATATTCCTTTGTTTTCTTGGGGAGGGTTCCCTCTTTGGTCTATGATTGACATTCTTGGATTCGCCTTATAATTATTTCCGCTTCTTAGTCTGGTTATTTTGTTCTGCATTTGCTTGATAGTTCTATTCATCCGTGCAATTTCAATTCTTTGGTTCGTTTCTTATGCTACTATAGGGTCTACCTATACATCTGGTATGGTTCCCTTGAAAAATCATCCTCCCATTGTTTGGTTCTGAGCCGGTCTTGGCTTGAATTCTTCATTCTATCTTGAACTGGAAGCTCCTTGATTATCAATATTTAATCCTCCCAAATTCCTTTGTACTTTTCCCAATATAATTTCAGGGTTGGCACTCATTTCTATCATAATTTATTCAATCTCAATGGCTTTGGTCATTTCCTCCTCCAAGGTATCCATTTGGGAAGTTTTGATAGCATATTTCACATTTGGAGGCATCACATTCTTATAACAACCAAGTACAACTGGGTCATTTGGTATTTTATCCTATGGAATCTTACTCAAGGTTTTATTGAACCTGCGATTAAAATCTCGTATCCTTTCATTCTTCCTCAAACCAATCTAGGTGAAATCGGTGAGAAGGATATGATAAGCAATTGGAGGGGCGAACATAGTTAGGAACATTGCTTCAAGGTCATTAAACGAGTTAATTGATCTACTGGGAAAGGTTGTATACCATTCATATGCTCTCCCTGATAAGGTTTGCAGAAACAACCTTACCATGACATCGTCATGATCAACACGATGAAAATTGCAAACATCAAGGAACAAATGAAGATGCCTTTTTGCATCAATTGATCCATCTCCAGAAAATTTCTTCAAAGTACACTTAGGGAGAAAAGGGAGATCATGTTTCTCACCTAGAATATTTAGAAGGGAGTCTCTTACCCTCCTTCAATTTTCAAATCCTGGGTTTCCTTTATTTCTCGTAACATCTCTCCCACCTCCTTGTCTCTCCTCATGATGCCCTTTCTGTGGTTGTTCATTCTTTCTGCCATATCTGCATGACCTCTTCTTCTCGGAATATGAAGTTTCTTAATTTACTTCCGGTAAAGGGTCCTTTCTATTCATCCATCTTCAATCTTGATTGTGTGCTTGTGCTGCTCTAGATAACCTTTGATTTATTTGGTCTTGTCGCTCTTCTTTTCTCTGTCTTCAAAGGATTTCTCTATCTTCTTCTTAGACCAAAGTTTTCCAATACCTTTCTATTTATTTACAACTATCGATCGTTGATATTACCAAGTTGTATAATTGATATAATATTCTTTGTTGGTTATTTAATCCAACTTCAAAAAGGTGTCGAGCATCCTGGGGAAAAGTCATATATTTTTTCAAAATGCTAGTCCAAATTTCATATTTCAGTTCATTCCCCAGTATGGTCTCAAAAAATGTTGATGCTTGAATCCGTCAGGACCAAAACAGTAACCTCATGAGGATATAAACCCCCCTGCATTTTTATAGAGGTGGTAATCCTCTTTTTATTCATATTTCTGTGGGACTTTGGGTCTTCAGGATATGGGACTTCATAAAAGTTTGTCGTGGTAATCAAAGAAAATAAAAGAATGGGAAATAAATGTTTTTCTTTTTTTTAAAGAAGGTTCCCGAGAAAGGAATAGGAATCACACTTTACATACATTAAAGCAAAATAAGAAAAATTTCCTCACATCCATCATAGTTTAACTTAAGATTTTTGATCATATAAAAATAATAAAGAAGATGGTCTCCATGCATAAGAGAATTTTAACAGAGTGGAAACATGGGCAACTCAAATAAAGATAATGATAAATCAACCTCAAATACTTTATATTTTGAAAATAGGGTTACAAAGTACATTCAAGATTATTCTCAAAGTAACTATCTTGAAATTTCTAAAAAATATATAGTTTATTACATATTCTTCTAAATTTAAAATGTGTTTATCTTAAATACTGGGATTGGGGCTCCCATGGACCATAAGGCGAATAAATACAAGAAGTAAGCTTGCAGAAGGTACCTGGAAAGAAGAAAATAAGAAGTTATCAGTCTTCGTTTAGACCTTTCTAATGAAATAGGTTGAATAACTGGATGAAGGGATGATAAAGAAAGAAGTATATGATCAGTGTAAACTTATTATGATGGTGTCTCATGGTTTCATTTGCTTATTGATGTCCTTTTATCGTTGTCATTAACGGTTATATGAACCGTCTCAACTGCTTATTGTCCCTCATTGGTTAATTGGTCGATGGATTTATTGAACCATTATTCAATGTAAGTCTTTATTGGTGCCACATTGATTTCATGCCAGATTTTGATGTTGAACAACTCACCCTCCAAGTCTCTTAGATCAAGGGAAATTCCATGTAATTCTTCTTCAATGTCCTAATTTTTTACAGAGTAATACACTAGCCAATTATCTATGGCGTCCTCATCATATTCAATCATACCATAGAATTTTTCAATTGAGAATCCTTTAAAAACTGAGACAAAGTCATTGAAAACTTCATAAAAATGAAGGGAAGCTTTGTGCCTCCACAAATATTGGTACCAAAAAGTCACTAAATCAACTTCACAATTCACCTTCTTGCATATAGATAATTTCGAAAACTGATAGGCAATGTGCTATCGTTAACACCCAATAGGAAGACATAAATAATTTCTTATCCATTTTATACTAAGACAATTAGGTAGATATTTCAATGTGGGAAATGTGGGAAATGACAATAAGATATAAAATATAAAGAATCATGCGGGAAATGCTAGAAGTATTTTCTTGTCCAATCACTCTAGTGAAAAACGAAGCAATCTCCCGAAAGGGGTTTTTGAAAACGTTGACTTGCAACCTAGTTATATCTTCAGGGGTGTCCGCGGGATTCTCCAAGAATTCAGGTAAGAGGTCTAGGCTGTTTTCATGCTTTTTCAAGAAGTCCCTACAATATTCACCTTTGAAAGTGACTGTTGGATCTGGAATATTTAACATTTTATGGAATACTTGAGGTGACAGAGAGACGAGAGAATGGTGTTGGAGTTGAATTATATGCTGACTCGGTATATATTTCCCAGTGCACCATGCGACCAGTTCTTTGCATTCTAAAACCTCCAGGTCACAGCTTGCATGAGAAATTCCAGAGGTCCATATTACTTCCTTATGAGCGGATGAAGACGAATAGTAAGAGTAGGCACTGAAATTTTTGGTCCTCACATATAAAAGTGTTCAAAGTATCTTTGTAGAACTGATGTCAAGTTGTTGTTGCCATAAGTTGACGAGAGCGTTATTTTAATCCAAATAATATTTGAAATGAGTGCTTGGGAGAGATAATATAATCTTCCACAAATCATGATTTAATTTGATTTAATGAGAAATATCCTTGAGCCCTTCACTTATTAATGATTATCTTTACGAGACCTGCATGTCGAGTTATTAACATTAAACCATACTAAATGCATATTGGGAAAAGCGCAAAGGTGGTGGGGATGGATGAGAGCACTTAGGATTTGGGAAATTTTTTGAACCCTCCAACCCGCGGTCTCTAAAGGTTGAAAATTGGAAGTGTTGTAATGTGGTCAGTTGGACTCAATATAGGATGGATGAGATACTTAGGAGCTTGGGGAGTTTGATGGTCAAAATGTAGATCGTGGATCTTTTGGATACAAAATGTATATCACGGAACATGGGATATCAAAGCTTGAAACTGTGACTGCATAAACGACTAAGTATAAAATAATGTGGTGGTCATTCGAAATCATGATATGGGAGCATGGATGGAGATAAGAACCTATGAGTCCTCTAACCTGCGAACCCGCCATTTTTTCAAAAAATGATTAAGTGTAGTAATTAGAAAGGGAAAAGAGGTGGGAGAAAAGGAAAGTCGAGTTGGGGTAATTATAGAAGAGGGAAGAGAAAAGGATAAAATAAGTTGGGAAAATAGAAAGGGGGAGGAAAAAATTTGGGAGCAGGAATTGATCTCAACAAGAACATATGAATTATTTGCAATAGATGCTCCCAGGAAAGAAATAATAATAATTCCTCAAGTGGGAGATTGTTAGGGTCCTAACCTGCACATAGGTAGAATAATATATTCGGATCTAATAAAGGTCAATATTAATAAGGCCTTGCAATAAAATACAATAAGTCGAATGTAAGAAGACCTAATAGAATCTTTCGCTTCTAGAAGGATCTTCCTCTAGATGCTTCTTTTGATAGACATATTTAGTATAAATAGGAGTCGAGGGTATGAGAACCCTATCTTGGATATTATTTTAATAGAGCTCTGCTCGACTGGAGGTTTCCCCCTCAAAGAGGCCCGTGAACATTGCTCTCAGAATCAAAGTGTTATTTTTGTTGTTATTCTGATATCATTTCATTGTTATTGTGGTGATTGTTCTAGTTATATTGTTGTTATTCTGCCATTTCTATCATTTTATTTCAGTTCTGCATACTTTTTATATATGGTATATTACAAGTTGTATTAGGGCACTTTCCTTGGCATAAATTGTGGGTAATTTTTTTCTTCAGGGTAGAGCTGTATTCCAGTGTCTTTAAGCCACATAGATCTGTCATTACGCGCATAAACCCGCGGTTGAGGGATTCATACATGCAGGAAATACAAGTGGTACTTAAGCACACATTTGTTGGCCACCCTTGTAACCCTTGTTGGTACCCCTTCAAGTGGTAGTGCATCAGACAACACCTGTGTACGGATCAGCCTAGATTACCTGAAGCCCTCTTTAGATAAACTGATCAACCACTTGACTGCTATAGTGCCACTGATAAAAACACTCGAGAAGATACTCTCTAGTACCTGGGTAGTCAGGTAGTACAGCTAAGGGCATGGTCTAGCCTCCTTAGTTAGTTCCCTGAGATATTGGGTCGAGTACTACTGTTGGACCTTTCACGTATATAAGAGAGTTATAGTACAGGGAAAACCCTTGTCTATAGAATCATTGAATACCTAACCCTTTGGGACAGAAACATAAACAAATTAAATCAAATAAGATCTATTGTCATGTAACTATGTTCGGTTTGCCAAAGCACTACACATTTTTTCCTGGTTAAGAATTTGGGCATTTCATCACTGTAGTATTCTTCAGACCGGAGTATCACTCCGTAGGTGTAAAAAAAAAAACCAAGTCTGGAAATTTTTTCACCATTATTTGAGACCTATTCCATTGGATTCATCTCTTTGCCCGTATCACATTCATATACATAATTTTTCGGCAACATTTTTTACCCCACCCGCCCATTTTCGGTTCACTCGTCCTCATGGCCCATACCTGTAGCCAAGACTTGGAAGCTCACTTCAATACCTTGCAGTCTAGTTTGACCGAGACCCAACAAGAAGTGAAACAAGGATTCCCCAAGAGAATAGCAGCAACATAACCTTGCAAATGAATTCCTTGAAAATGTAGTGCACCCATGGCCTTGTTTTATAGCATCACTTTGAGGTATTGTGCAACAAACTTTTAGTGTGAAAAGAGGCTGTTTAGGGCATTTTTAGGTCTTTGACCAGCCACCCAGTCAGATCCAGCTGAGATTTGGATGTCAAATCAACTTGGAAGTTGAACCAGAAGTGGGTGGGAGGCCGACCAATCTCATAAATGCGTCATTCTCATATGTGTATGGCTTTTAGTGACCACAGTCGCACATCGTGCACATGTGCACTTTTCTTGTGTTTTTGGATGGCGCATTTGCGCACACGCCTTGTGTAGTCATAGCGCACCTTAATTTTATCAATGGTTGTATAGTTTTGAACCTTTTGGAAATGGTTTTTTGGTAATTTTGGTCCATGGGTGAACTCATAACTGTTTGAAGCTGCTAGATTCCTGTAACCATTTGCAGACGAAATTTCAGTGATAACAACTGACACCAACCATTTGGGCTGTTTAACAAAGTTGAAACAATCAAGAATAGTGGAAGACTTTATAGCTTCCTTTGAGCGCCTGGATTTTCAGAGAAAGGGCATGTCTGATGCCTTTTTCCAAGACTGTTTTATCAGTGGCCTCACGGATGAGATTCAGGCCCATGTCCTCATGGCTCAGCCTCAGAGTTGGGTGGAGGCTACTAAAAGAGCTAAAGAAGCACATTAGGTTGTATCTTCCCAAAACTAGAAACCCTCCTTTATCCCTTGCACTAAACCAGTAAATCCCACTACTCCCTTCGCTCCACTAAAGATCCAAAAATTGACCAGGGATGAAATGGATGAATGCCAACTCAGAGGCCTTTGTTATAATTGTGATGACATATATTTCCCGGGCCACAAGTGTAAGGAACAAAAATTTTTTATGGCCATCTCCGAGGATATTTCGGAAGAGGATGTTGAAACTCCCCTTGTGTCTGAGTCACCTGAAACCCCTAACATAACCCCTCCCTCAGACCCTCCCGAAGTAGAACCGGTCATTTCCCTCAAAGCTCTCACTAGCTTCTCCGCTCCCCAAACCCTCAAGCTAATCAGTTACATCAAGCATCAGAAGGTCATCACTCTGGTTGATAGTGGAAGCACCCATAATTTTATTCATCGTCACATTGCCCAAGAAACTCATTGCTACATCCATGCTGCCAATAATTTCCAAATCATGATTACCAATGGTGGCTCCATGAAATGTGGAGGGCATTGTGAAAATGTGTGTCTCCAAATTAGTGACTACCACCTGAAATATCATATGTTTTATATTGACATGGGTGGTTGTGACATTGTGTATGGTGCAGACTGGCTAAGGACTTTGGGTCCCATTCTCATGGATTTTAAGCAATTAACCATGCAATTTGACCAGGAGGGCCACCAATATAAGTTCTAAGGCATCATCGTTGGTTCACCCAAGATCATTAGTTCCCATCGCATGGAAAAGATACTCAAAAAAGGTCATTATGGTGTTATTTCCCAACTCCATGCCATTCAAGCAACAAAGACACCCTTGGTGCCACAAGACCTCCATGCCATCCTTTCTAAACATCAAGTGGTCTTTTCGACTCCCCATGAAATCCATACTTCCCATGGTGTTCATGATCATTCCATTCCCCTTGTACCCGAAAGCCCTCCTCCCAATATCTGTCTGTATCGTCACCACTTTTACCAAAAAAATGAAATTGAGAAAATGGTCTAGGAACTCCTTAATGCAGGCATTATCCACCCTAGTACGAGCCCCTACTCTTCTCCTGTGGTCATGGTCCTGATGAAAGAAGGTTCTTGGTGAATGTGTCTTGACTTCTGTGCCCTCAACAAACTTACCATTAAAGACAAATTTCCCATTCCTATCATTGATGATCTCTTGGATGAATTGAGTGGCACCCAATTCTTTACTAAACTTGATCTTCGTTCGGGCTATCACTAGATACGTATGAAAGAGGAAAACATTCCCAAGATTTCCTTTAGAACTCATGAGGGCCACTATGAGTTTTTGGTCGTGCCCTTTGGTTTGTGTAATGCCCCCTCCACCTTCCAAAGCCTCATGAATCATGTCTTCCATCCTTTTCTCCATCATTTTGTCTTAGTTTTCTTTGATGATATCCTCATCTATAGAAAAACCTGGACATACCATATTTCTCATGTGGATCAAGTTCTCCATCTACTCTCTCAGCACCAACGTTTCCTGAAACAGTCTAAATGTGCTTTTGGCGCCTCTAAAGTAGAGTAATTAGGTCATCTGGTTGGTGTTGGAGCCGCCTTTGTTTTTTCTATCCCGTCTCAAATTTCATGTCTTAATGCTCGAAATCGAAAGATGGTTTTCGTATTTTCCATCTGTGGTTTCAAAATCTCGGAAGTCTTATCACACAAGCAGCGATAACTATTGTACTCTCGAGGCGAGTTCTACTTTTCGTCAAAAATTTCCCCTTTTTTTGTTCTACCTCAGGATTTCGTAGGTTGGATGCTATAGATCACGTGGTTCACAAGTCATGAGCAACGAAACGGAGAAATTGCTTTAAATTTTTACCCAGGGTAGTAATGAGAGTAAAATTTTCCTAAATCATGATTAAACATCATCGAGTTTTCGCGCCTCAGCGTTCACTAAATCCAAAAGTATTATTTTCGTAACCCCGATGGCTGAAACCACGAAGTCCTTATTTTAGTAACCTGTGTCAAGGTTAAAGGTAAAAGCTAAGCCCATGGTTAAGTTCTATTGGCAATTCACCACTCGACGTTTTTTCTTTAAAAAGCTACACTGTCTAAGCCCCGACTCGTGAAGTCACGATAAAGATATCAACATAATTTATTAAACACTTAATCCAGGTTTATCTTCCCTTTTAATTAAAACATATTATCGCGATCTCGCGGTTTCGTAGCTCGACATGCAAACTCCCCGAAAACTTACCTTCGAAGCTCTGAGTCGCGATATGGAGAATATAAATAATTACGTAATTAATTAAGTGCCTAATCACAATTGCATTTTTATTAACCAAAATCAATCATCGCAAATTTGGGGGTTAGAGGTTCAAAGGGTTAAAGCAAAATTCCCGATACAACGAGTACCGAAAGATTAATTAACTTTGGTAAAACCAGATTAATTAAGCTAAATCAATATCTCTCGTGTTTTGATGCTTGCACGGTTTACGAGGTAGTATTAATTCTTCCTTACGCCAACTGACATTTTGAACCGCTAAAATTTATGGCATTAATTAGAAATAAGGAGAATCAATGAATAAAGATTGGGTTTTTATTGCTAAATTTATTTCTAAACATGATTTGACAGATCTGTTCTAAAAAGTACCGAGTTTTCGAATATATATAGAGCTGTTATTCGTTATAACAAATTCATTTCTATATTATGCAGAGCACATTTTCTCAGCGAGCTAACTTCTGTATGTATACGTATTTTTATCGCATAAGAGCTAAAGCAGGATCTCCAATCATGGCCCTGCGAAAAGCATCCAAAGCCAGTGTTGAGGTTTCGGGACAAGGTTCAGACAACGTTGCTGATACTTCACCTTGAAGTGTCAACTCTGTCCCGAACTGGTCGTTCGTTTCTGATGTTCTGTAGGCCAAATTAGTGGATTATTTCGATGATTCCAACGACAATGAAAAAAACGACATAACCACCAAGTACAAGATCGTCATTCAATCGGGAATGCATAAAGTAGCGGCCAGGCCACGACTACTCCCCTATTATGATATGGTTCGATGGGCATTAGACCATGTGGACATACAAACCAGAACCATCATGAAGGAGTAGAAGGTCATCATCAGGACTTTCAGGACAAAACATCTGCAAGTTATGTACAAGTTGCCCACAGCATCCGACCTTACATATGATCCTGAATTCTTGGAAGAGTTCAAACAGAAGGAATGTGTGCAGTATGAAAAAACTATGTCTAGCTTAATAAGAGATTGGGTTTCGCACCCTGCAAAGTTCAGGGCAGACAATCATGGTATATATTCAATAGCTTCCTTGGAACCACAGTTCAAGTATGTAGCTATGATGACATGCAGATTATATGGGAGAGAGGACACCTCACATTTTTTTCTTCAATGGGTGCCTCTAATATATCAAGTCATCGAAGGTTGTTCCTTCGACTGGGCGAAAATGCTGTCCGATAGCTTGACCAGTCGGGTTACAGAGTATCGGGCATAGAAAGAGAGCGGAAAAATTTCTTCATTTTTTATGTCTGCATACATTATGGACGTCGTGTGATTTCTAACACCATTTTCCTTAATGAGATGGAGTTGGAATCTAGTAGAGGATGAACCCATCCACGTCTATCATGTGAAATTGTGGGAAAACAAAGTGGCAGATTTCGTATATGAAATCTTCAATTGGGTAATGTTACCGCTGCATGTCACTATTTTTGGCCACCTGCCACCTAGGATCTTGGACATTATAGTGACGAATTTGAGCAGCATAGATGACTGGTATGTAGAAGCCAAATTCTCATATCTCAGAGTTTTCGGGGCTTCTCTTCCCCCGCATGCATTTCCATTATTCATTCCCGACAAGCTGGCTTGTCGTGAGGTTGCTAGACAAACAGTAATCGGCGGTATAAGCAAGGATCTTAAGGGATACTCAAAAAAGGTATGGCCACCTTTTCCTGTTCATTTAAATTCATATTCTTTGTTAGATTTTGGGCATGCTAAATATGAAGAAACAGCCCTGGAAGACCTAAAGTTGGTTCTTATTGAATACAAGAAGCACGATCCACAAAGGGTCATGAGTAATCATTTGGCCAGTTGCGGACTCAAGAGATTTGAACACGAAAATTCACCCTCGGATGACATTTTCCGAGGTGCAAGATCTTATGCTGAGATTTTAGCTTGGATACAAACCTTGGCACCTAAAGAGAGGGCTGATGTTCTGAAATTCCAAGAACATCGACGTAGTTGTCTTCCCGCAGTATTACGGGGTGAGCATCTGAGTACAACGGAGGTTAAACACAAAGATTCCGAAGGCTCCAAGGATGTGACTCCCGGTCAAGAAAAACACTAGGACGGGGGAGAGAAAACTAAGATTCTGAAAGTAGAGATAAAGACTCCCGACTCGCCGAAGAAGTAGAGTCTGGTTACTACTCCGGGACAATCAACGAAGCAAATCAGAGATCCTATCACATCGGTTACTCCCTTGCAGTCAACTCAGGGAAATATTGATGCAGGGTGGATCTTCAATGAAGAGTTGAGGCCTATAAGGGTGGAAGAGCTCCCTCCAAATGAGTTCTTCTTTGATAAGAAGAGAAAGGCAGTGGTAAAGAGAGAATTCTACCAGGAAGGGGAATCAACAGTCAAGAAATACAAAGTTATGACTAATGGGAAGGACAAGAAGAATGAACAGTTCGCAACAGAAATAGCTGGGACATTGGGTGCATATGCCACAGTGAGCCAATTTTCAGTCGGGGTTTTGAAAAACCAGCTGAAATGAAAAAATTGCCTCATCAAGACCCTAGAAGCCAGACTAGCCATAGTAGCAGAGGCTGCCAAAGACCAAGTGAGTGTAGGAATAGAGAAAGCAAGGTTGGCCTATAAAAATGAGATAGAGCTGCTCAAGACTAAGCTTGAACAAGCACAACTGGTGGTTCAGAATGATCAGATGCAAGCGGGCCAGAAAAAAGATTTGATTGAACAACTATAGGCTAGAGTGGAAATCGTTGAATGTAAAGTGATAAATACCGGGATGTTCCAGTCCCAGGCGATGGAGATTCAGAGCAGAGTCTCTGCAGCCCAACAAAATTTACTTTCCAAGGTAGAGGTGATTCGGGATAACTGCTTGCTCGTTAATCAAGTTTTGGAGAATTTGTCTGCTAGAGAAAGAGAAGCTAGAGCAACATGGGTCACCTTTCAAGAGGCTGTGATAGCCACAAACAACAGGGATTTGGGAAGTACTCCCAGGTTTACCATTTCAGAGCAGACTAGAGGAAACATTCTATTGAAAGAATGGGAACACCACATCTCGGAAGGTAGCTGCAAGCCAAGAGGGTAACAAAATCCTTAGAAGAGGCTTTTAGTTCTATAGATGGTAATCTGCTAGGCATTGATAGAGGAGGTAATGATGAGGCACTGATTCAAATGAATATGGAAAAAATCTCACTTGATTTAAATGAAAAAGAGGAAAGAGATTTTGCCGAGATCTCACAAGTGACTACGACAGACATAGTCCAAATAGATAAATGTATGATTAAACCAAGTGTGCAATTATGCGCTATCGACATCATAGACAGACAGATGGAAGACAGGTTGCCACAATTAGCCCGAGATTGTTACTCTTTTGAAGCCAATTGTCAAGCAGAACCGTCAAGGCTGATATCTAAGTTGGTTGAAAGATGTGTCACCTGTATCGAGCACACATGAGGACAAGCTTCTGGCACCAAATAAAGACAGAGAAGAAGAAATGGAGCGATTGCTCTTCTCCCTTTCATAACTAAAAATTTTGCAACGATTGAGATTCCATCTTATTGTAAAACTGTATAAATATACCATAGAAAGAAAGAAAAGAGGCTGGACCTTTTTGTGTCGATTGTAACAAAGTTTTTACATTTTGAGAGTTAATACAAAGCAAATCTGAAGATTCTCAATTCCGTCATGACTGTGTTATGATTTTTTTTTCTTGTATCTCATATTTCGTTTCATTTCATATTCGTATCTGATGAATGCTTCGCTATAATTTAGTACAACCTCTACTATAGAAAATGAATTTTGGTTTTCTATATTGTTTACTGTTTTTCCTCTGTACCAGCTATCAGCGGGTATAAGACCAGTCAACACTTTCATAATTCTATATATATTTTATGCTTCATTGAGTTATTTCCTTATAGTTTTCTTCTTCTGTTTATACGTGAGATTCTCCTTTGATGGGAACCTTACTCAATAGACAGCTAAATGTTTCTCCCACCTCATACATTTTTATTAAAATATAACCCAGTTATGGGAAAGAGCCTTTGATTTGCACCCCATTTTTATTTCTGAAACCGTAAACTCTCTTTTATACGACCGAATTGAGACACCACTTAATTTCCCCCTGAATTTTTCTTATTTTACTGTTCCTCCATGACTGTCCCTATACCAACTCAACCCAATATCGAACCCGGATTATCAAATCAAATGCACATTGCCTTAAACCTTTTCGATACCATTCTTAAAACAACCACTACCTGGGTTGAACTTGAACGTTCATGGGCAGCGATTGAACATGATATAAACATCTAGGAACAGTTGGAATCTAGACAATGCCAACACAGAAATCTTCCCTAGTTTCCCTTGCCGAAGGTTGACATTTCTCTCTTCTCTATCGTTTACCCACTTTCGGATGCCTAGACACTGTACTTCTAAGCCTTAAGTACAGACTCTGGAACAACAGTTGGCAAGGAAGGTGTCAGGGTGGATCCAAAAAAGATTGAAACTATGAAAGACTGGCCTCACTCAAATACTCTCAAAATCTTGCATGGATTTATGGGCTTAACATGTTATTATCACAAGTTTGTTAATAATTATTGAAAGACTGCAACACCTCTCACTGCTCTCCTAAAAAAGAACTCTTTCACTTTGATTCTAGTCGTTGCTCAAGCTTTTCAAACCTTGAAGATGGCCATGTGCAACACTCCAGTCCTGGCCCTTCCTAATTTCACAAAGACCTTTGTCTTGGAATGTGATGCTTCAGGGAAAGGAATTGGTGTTTTCCTTATGCAAGAGGGTCAACCTTTGGCCTTTACTAGCAAGCAACTATCTGAAATAAATCTGGGCAAATCAATCTATGAAAAGGAAATGTTGGCTATTTTGCATGTCGTTGATCTATGGCGCCCTTATCTATTGGGGCAACGCTTCCAAATTAAGACAGACCATCATAGCCTCAAGTATTTTCTAGAAAAATACATTTCCTCCTTGGAGCAACAAAAATGGGTGACTAAGATCTTTGGATATGATTATGAGATCATTTACAAGAAAGGCAAAGATAATGTGGTTGCAGATGCACTTTCCCGAAAATATGAAGATGAAGGATCCCTTTTTTCTCTTTCCTTCATTGTACTAGATTGGCTCCAAGCTGTTTGCCAGGAATGGCTACAAGATCCAAAAAGTTTGCATCTGATCCAACAATTGCAGTTCAATCCTCCAGCTTCCCCAGGGTACTCTTGGATGCATGATGAGCTTCGATACAAAGGCCATTTGTATTTAAGTAAACAATCAAAGATTAAATCCATGGTACTTTCTGAGCTTCATGCTACACCCACAACGGGGCACTCTGGGTTCACCAAAACCTATGACAGGGTCAAACGTTCTTTTTTCTGGGATGGTATGAAACATGAAATTCATAATTTTGTTGCTGAATTTGATGTGTGTCAACACAACAAGGGAGAAATAGTCAAATCTCCGGGCACACTACAACCTCTTTCGATTCCACCTGCTATTTGGAGGGATATCTCTATGGATTTTATTACAGGCTTACCCAAATCGGGAAATAAATCAGTCATCATGGTGGTTGTTGATCACCTTTCCAAGTATGCTCATTTCTGCACTCTTCAACACCCATTTACAACATCCACGGTGGCTCAAATTTTCATGGATCAGGTCTTCAAGATTCATGTCATGCCGCACTCTATTGTTTCTGATCGTGGCCCAACTTTCAGAAGAAATTTTTGGCAAGAACTGTTCAAGATACAAGGCACCCAATTGCACCTAAGCACAACTTATCATCCCCAGACTGATGGTCAAATGAAAGTTGTCAACAACTTTTTGGAAACATATTTGAGGTGTTTTGCCTCGGAAAAGAAAAATCAATCGGCTCAATGGTTAATCCTAGTTGAATGGTGGTACAACACTTCATACCATAAAGCTACACGCATGACTCCTTTTGAAGTAGTATATGGATAGAAGCCACCTTCATTTATCTCATACTTACCTGGTGTCTTGAAGGTCTAGGCTTTTGACCAAACACTTATAGTTCGAGAGGCTATTCTCCGTACCCTCAAAGAGAATTTGTTCATGCAACATAATCGCATGAAGCAACAAGTAGATCAAGGTCGCTCTGAACGTCAATTTTCAGAAGGGGATCAAGTGTTTCTTCGACTGCAACCTTACAAGCAAAATTCCCTGAAGGCCGAGCATTGTCAGAAGCTAGTGCCCAAAATTTATGTTCCTTATACCATTCTCAAGTGTGTGGGATAGGTGGCCTATCAGTTAGCTTTGCCTAGTCATTCGAAGCTACATCCTATTTTTCATGTTTCATGTTTGAAGAAGGTGATTGGAACTAAGTGCCAAATTCAAACCAACTATTAATCCCTAATATTGGCTCATTACCCCTTAATTGGGTCATATTACATTAGTAATGTTATTTTATTTATGTCATCTTTATTCCATTAGTTGTAATTATACCTCCTATACTCCTATATATACCAAGGAGGCATTTTCATTTGGAATCATCTTGTACTTGAACATTTAAGTGGGGTAAAAGGAGGTTTCCCCCTCGAAGAGGCTTATTATATGAAATTATCTCTTTTTCAAGGCGTTGAGTACTTTTTCTGAGGTTTTTCTATGCTATATTGATATTTGGTTCTTAACACCAACCTTCCTGAGTTAGTTGAAGAAGGATCCATTTGGCTACAACCACAAGCAGTTTTGGACTAGTGTGAGGGTCACCTGTGTCAAAGAACCATCAAGGAAGTGTTAGTCCAATGGAAAGATACAACTCCAGCAGATGCCACTTGGGAACCAACTACCATTCTACAACAATTTCCACATCTCTAGCCTTGAGGACAAGGTTCTTTTTAAGGGGGTGTACATGTTAGGGTCCTAACTCACACATAGGTAGAACAATATATTCGGATGTAATAAAGGTCAATATTAATAAGTCCGTGCAATAAAATAAAATAAGTTGAATGTAAGAAGACCTAATAGAAGCTTCCGCTTCTAGAAGGATCTTCCTCTAGATGCTTCTTTTGATAGACATATTTAGTATAAATAGGAGTCGAGGGTATGAGAACCCTAGCTTGGATATTATTGTAATAGATCTCTACTCGACTAGAGGTTTCCCCCTCGAAGAGGCCCATGAACATTTCTCTCAGAATCAAAGTGTTATTTCTGTTGTTGTTCTGATATCATTTCAGTGTTAGTGTGGTGATTTTTCTGGTTATATTGTTGTTATTCTGCCATTTCCATCATTTTATTTTTGTTCTACCTACTTTTTATATCTGGTATATTACAGAGATCTAAATCTAGGGGAAGATCAAAATCTCTCAGAAAATTTGTAAAGGTGTGTGAAATAGATGGAAAAGAAGGGCATTACAAGAAACAATGTAGATGTAAAAGTGTTGAGAGAGGTGAGGGATATGATGATTCTCCTTCTATAGAAATAAAAACCTCTGCAAACGAAGGAGGAGATGTGTACTTGTCTTATTCAATCACGCATGCAGATAATGAGGCATGGTTGGTTGACTTAGGTGCATCCTTTGATATGACTCCTCACAAGAAATGGTTTTACGAGTATGAAAGGTATGATAGATATTATGTTTTCCTAGGTGATGAATTGAAAACCAAAATGATAGGATGAGGAAAATTCAAGTTGAATCTCATGGATGGTAGGATTACAACACTCCCTGGTGTTATGCACATCCCAAGATTGGCCATAAATTTGATTTCTATAATAAATATGGATATGTAGGTGTAAAAATAATGTTTGAAAAGGGAACCTATAGGATGGTTCAAGGAGAAATGGTGTTTATGAAGGGATTTTAGGTTGGAACTATTTCTAAGTTACTGGGAAGCACTATTAGTAATGGGTGCAATAGTTTTGTTGTTCTTGATATTGGAGCTAAAGAAGGAAAAAATCCTACAGTCTCTAGAGAAAAGACTACGATGTGGGATCAAATATTGGGACATATCAAAGAGAAGGGCCTTAAAATACTCCAAGGTAAATGTATGGTTGAAGGTATGGCCAATTTCTCTATGGAGTTTTATTTCGTATATGCAAAGAAGAATCATGTAATATTATCCTTTGGTGGCAGAAGGGTGGAGGGAATACTACAATTGGTGCACAACGATGTGTTAGGACCTGTGGTAGTTCCATTAGTGGGAAAATATGTGTACTATGTCTCATTTATGTAGAATTTGGTGAGTACCTGCACAAGAGATCTAACTAGAATAAGAACGAACAAAACTTGAAAAATAGAGAAGAAGAGAGAAAAGTTGGAGAGAGAGAATGAGAATTGTATTAATTAAATGAATGAATGATAATTTACACATGATATACTCTGCATGGCTCAACTAATGTGCACTAGAAGAGAATCCATTGTGCTATAGTGGTGGTATACAGAGATATGGACACAGACATGAAGTTACAAGAGTTAACTACCAGCTAGTCCTAGTTAATTAGTCAAGTAGTCTTCAATTAACTGAGTTACATATGTGGAAGTGAGAGATGTTGGATTACTGAGAGGGGGGATGAATTAGTAATAAAGAAATTTAATCCTTTTTCACCATAAAATGCAAGTGTTATATTAATGTAGCATTATCATCCAATAGTTGTAGAGTAAATAAACAATGAACAAATGAGTAATCACACACATATACAATTCACCAGTGTTTTACATGGAAACCCAAAGAGGGAGAAAACCATGGAATTCTTTTTCTTATATGTCTTTAAGAATTACATTCATTGGAAACATCGACTTATTTTGTTTTCCAGATGCAACTAGAAGGAGGCTCCAACCCCCTAGTTTCTCAGGCTACAACCTTAGGGAATCTCCAACTCCCCAATTCTCTAGATACAAGCAGAAGGAGGCTACAAACCCCTATGTTATCTGGCTACAAATAGAAGGTGGCTACAACCACCTGTCCTTTCCCCATCCAACCGCCCTGATGTATAAGTATAATGATGGAACCACTATCACACTACCACTGTGAGATATACCGTTGTAAACTTGTACCAATCAACCTGCACCAAACAACATGTACCGATAACCTGAACAATACATCAACCATGCATCAACATGTACCTCAACCTGTAATGAACTGATACCATAAACAAGTGCATCAACCATGCACCAACCTGTACCAAAAAAACCTGTAAGATCAACCTATACCATAAAAAAGTGCATGAACCATGCACCGACCTGTACCACAACCTGTACCATCAATGAGTGCATCAACCATGCACAAAATATGTACCAATCATGCATCAAATACACATAAAATCTGACTCATCAATATGTACCAACATCATCAACTATACACCTCATGTATGTGCTAACTCATCAACTAATTGTCTCAACCATGTACCCAACATGTACCTCAACCATATACCAAATACATATACCAATAAAACCATCAAATTTTTTCTAGCAATACATTACACTATCCATAACCAAATACCATAAACCATTACATCAAACCATGTGCCACAACCTCACTGTTATACAACCTCTATCTGTAACATACCTCAACCAAAATCC
>JZKD02S1806344.1:389604-405504 GCA_000966675.3 Picea glauca | reverse complement strand
TTCCTTATTTTAGGGCTAACCCACTTCTAACCACTTGTCAACTTAGTAATTTCTCCATTAAATTTATTATTTAAATAATTTATTTTGTATTCAATTTGAATTATAGTACACTCATTACTTCACTTTACTATTTACCTTCTAAAATCTCTTAAACCACTTTGACTACTTTGACCTTTTGGGGCTTCTAGATGACGCATGAGGGTTCTCCAACTTCACATGGCCATAACTCTCTAACTGTGAGGGGTTATGTGACGTTCCACATACCAATAGAAATGGAATGACATGTACTATCCATATAGAATATTCTTACCTACAAATATATCAAAACTTATACCATTATCCATCAAACAAACTTGGGTCCATTATCCAAACCTTTCTCCAACTTCACATTGTCATAACTCTCTAACCGTGAGGAGTTATGTGACGTTCCACATACCACCGGAAATGGAATGACATGTACTATCCATATGGAATAATCTTACCTGCAAATATATCAAAATTCATACCATTATCCATAAAAAAAAATTGGGTCCATTACCCAAACCATTGTGCTACCGAACTTTCTTCAAGGGTTGACATCAATGACAACCAACCCAATTAATCAACAATATCCCCCTTTGGAATTGATGGAAACACTCTAATGAAATACTGAAGTCATCTATTCATGCTCCCCCTTTACCTTTACCTTTGCATTTACCTTTGCATCTCATAAATCTCTCCACCTTTGTCATCAATGGAAAAGGTATCTTTCCATCTGGGGTTGCTCCCCTTAACTAAATTGTCCTTGGGAATACTCCCCCTGACTGAACTCTTCCTGAAACTAATATTCCAAATTGAACTATCCTCTTTATGGTGCTTCCTCGTGTAAATATAAGACATATAAGATAATCATTCAAAAGAATTCATTTTGGAGTATAAATTACTCTGAGTTTCTAGCGTAATACTCAAAGTTTTCCCTTGATAGCGGTTTTGTAAAGATGTCTATCACTTGTTATTTTGTTCCCACATATTCAACTCTGATGTTATTCTCTTCAACATGTTCTCATAGAAAGTGATACTTTATTGGAATGTGCTTTGTCTTGGAGTGCATCACTGGGTTCTTTGAGATATTGATGGCGCTTGTATTATCACAATAGATTGGAATGGGCTCATCATACACAACCTGTATATTTGTCAAAGTTTGTTTCATCCATAGAACTTGAGTACAACATCCTGTTGCTGCAATATACTCTACTTCATACTGACGATTGTTTCTTGCTTAACCATGATACTAAACACTCACCCAAGTAGAACGTTGCTCCACTGGTGCTTCGTCGGTCATCAATGCAACCTACCCAATCTACATCTATGTAGACAATAAGAGATAGATACTTTCCTTTTGGATACCATAATCCAAAATCTTATGTTCCTTTGAGATATCTGAAAATCCTTTTCACTACTAATACATGCGATTCCTTTGGTGCTACTTGAAATTGTGCCACCTATCCAACTTCCTGCATTACATCCGGTCTGGATGTTGTCACATATATTAAGCTACCAATCATTGACCTGTATTTCCTTTGGTCTATAGACTTTGAATCATCACCTTTCCGCAACCTGCAACTGGTTTGCATAGGAGTGGTAACTAGTTTGCAATCTTCCATTCCAAACCTCTTTAGAATTTATCTGATATACTTAGTTTGAGAAATAAAACTTCCTTGGTTTCTTTGACATATCTGAAGACCCAGAAAGAAGGATACTTCTTTGAGTAATGACATTTCAAATTCATTCTGCATATCCTTTGCAAATTTTTGGCTTGATGTAGAGGTTGTTGTCTGTGCTTCCTTTCCATAGTTCGTAGGGAGTTTTGTCATTGTTGTTTCTAAGCATTACTCTATTTTGAATGTGAACTGTTGTATGCACTGCATGTGTCCAAAAAATATATGTCAATTTGGAATCCATTAGCATTGTTCAAGCCATTTCCTGTGTAATTATCATTGATTATGATAATGTTCCTTTGTCTCTGAACCACTCTCTGAACCAATCTATGAATCCATGCTCTCTTCCACTATCATATATATGTCCAAACCTGCTAAGTGTTCTTATGAATCCATATATGTCCATACTGTCCAATACTCTACTTGTGCAACTGTCCATAATGCTGACCCATTTATCACTATACTATCATGAAGTCTTGATTAATCTATCAAATTGTACTTCTTCTAACTAACTTCTCTGAATCTATATTATCAAACTCTACAAGCTGCTCGAAGGATGGTTCTTTGGTCTATCACAACTATCGCATAGACTCCCCCTGTCTAATATTCATATTACCTGGGAGTCTCTAAGTCTGATGGCTCAGAACAATTCCTACTCTGATGTGTATAATCATCATCATCATTAATACATTCATTATCTCTCTAATCTCTGACTTCTTTCTTTGTGTCTATGGATTCATCTTTCACTACAATGCCTGAAAGTACAATCTCTTGAACCTTTTCCTTATTTACCCTTCCTTTCTTTCTTTCAATTATTTTCCAAACCATTCTATATCTGACATCTTTCTTTTTCTCTGTACAATTTTCTTCATCTCATTTTATTGCCAATCTTGCGATCTCTGGTACTTGGTCTTTGTTCATCTGTTATTCTCGTTTTCTTATCCATACTTTCTTATATCTGATATAAATTTTCTCTTTCATGGAAGTCTCGATCATGCTTCTACAATCACTGACTATGTGTCCATAGTTAATACATTTCTAACACTCAATGTTATGTGTGGCAACATAGACACTTCTTGCTTGAACATTTCTTTTATAATCGGGATACAATATGCAACCTTATGTCCAAAATTAGTACAATAAAAACAATGACCATAAAAGAAATTTGCATACTTGGGAGTGAATGTTCTTCTTTGTGGTGTAGTCCTTCTAAATTGCTGCCTTGACTTATCATGATCATGATTGAAGCTTCTTTGTGGTTTGAACATAGATGGTCTTCTTGAAGATGTATCTTCAATAGTTTTCTTAGATTATGGTTGACCATGATTCCTTCCTTTGAGTACTTTTGCATAACTCTTTCTATTTTTTTCATTCTTATTTTCTAGCAACCTAGAGTGCTTTTGTTCATTCTTTGTAACTGATGTGGATGTTTCTGTCTCTTCAAAGTTCTTTTTGAGCTTGATGATTTTACTTCTCATTGTGACAACTACTTCTTCAAGCTTCTGAACCTCTTCTTCTTTCTTTAATATCTGAGACTTCATGACTTCTTCTGTTCTCTTCGCTTCTTGAAGACAAATTTTTAATGTGATTATTTCTTCTTCAAGTAATTTCTCTTCTTGACAAAACTTTGACTCAAGCTGATTTAGATCATTAGTTCTTTCCTTAAGTTTATTTGTCAATATCTTCTCTCTCGTTTATGCTTCTTCCTTCTGTGCTTCTATGTTGGATTCCAAACACTTCTTTTGATATTCAATATTTTCTTTGATCTTTCTGGCTTGTTCTAGATGAGTTCTTAAGTTCTTGATGACTTGTTGGGCTTCTTCAAAAATTTGAACACTTTCCTTTTGTTTCATCAAATATTCCTTGAGTGACTTGTTTTCTTCTCTTAGTTCATCTAAAGAACTAATCAATTCTGCCTCATAATTTTCTTCTTTTTCAATTTGTTTTTCTGTCTCATTTCCTTCATGGCATTCTATTTCAATATGTCTGTGTTTTTCACAATTAAAGGAAAAAAACACACCTCTGTTGATTATGTACTCTTCATCTTCTGAATCTGTTTGACATGGTGAGCATATTTATTCTTGATATGTACTTGCATCTTCTTTGCTATTTTTTGAATTTGCGATGGGTGAAGAATATATGTCATGTAACTTAACTCAAAGTTCTTTGGCTAATGAAAATTTAACAACCTTTTCTCTTACTAGATTAGGTAATCCTTCCCAAATGAAATCCATTGTTATTTTTTTATTCTTCTTCAATTCATTCTTGGCTGCAGTCTTTGCCCTTTTTTAATTATCATATCCTGTAACGACTGATAGCCAAATATAACACCCCTGTGCTTGAAAAAATACTTTTGTCCTTCCACTCCATAACTCCTACTTTAAACCATTCTGACCATTAAACAATGGTACTCCATTCTCAGAATAATCCATGATCTCCTTCTAGTGGTTAAACTGTTTCATGAATGAACTAGATTTGATACCAATTGTTGGATTACTGAGAGGGGGGGGGGGTGAATCAATAATAGAGCAATTTAATCATTTTTCACCATAAAATGAAAGTGTTATATCAATGTAGAATTATCATCCAATACTTGCATAGTAAATAAACAATGAAAAAATGAGCAATCACACACATACACAGTACACCCGTGTTTTACGTGGAAACCCAAAGTAGGGGAAAACCACATAATTTTTTTTCTTATATGTATTTAAGAATTACATTCATTGGAAGCACCAACTTCTTTTGTTTTCCAACTACAACTGGAAGGAGGCTCCAACCCCCTAGTTTCTCAAGCTAAAAGCTGAGGGAACCTCCAACTCCCCAATTCTCTCGCTGCAACCAGAAGGAGGCTAAAACCTCCTATGTTCTCTGGCTACAACCAAAAGGTGGATACAACCACCTGTGGTTTCCCCGTCCAACTGCCCTAACTATAAGTAGAATGATGGAACCACTATCACACTATCATTGTGAGATATAATTTTTTAAACTTGTACCAATCAACCTGCACCAAACAACATATACCAATAACATGAACCATGCATCAACCATGCATCAATCAGTACCATAAAAAAGTGCATCAACCATGCACCAACTTGTACCAAACAACATGTAATCAACCTGTACCATAAATAAGTGCATCAACCATGCACCAACCTGTACCACAACTTGTAACATCAATGAGTGCATCAACCATGCACCAAATATTTACCAATCATGCATCGAATACACATAAAATATTACTCATCAAGATATACGAACATCATCAACTATACACCTCATGTATGTGCCAACTCATCAACTACTTGTCTCAACCATGTACCCAAAATGTACCTCAACCATATACCAAATACATATACCAATACAACCATAAAAAATTCTCTAGCAATACATCACACTATCCATAACCAAATACCATAAACCATTACATCAAACCATGTGCAACAACCTCACTATTATACAACCTCTATCTGTAAAATACCTCAACTAAAATCCCTCATCAATTTCATCATCCAAATCTGATTTGTAACTCCGTAATAGACATGGTGTATATGATCACATACCTGAAAACCTTCCTTAACTTTAACAACAAGAGACTAGCATTTTATCAAATTTTACTTTAGTCTCACATGACTAATTTTGGATTAGTCAACAACCCTAACTTGCAATAATCATAACTATGTACCTGTAATGAATAAATATCTGAAAATGGTATACAATGTTCTTCAATGTATTTTATGCAATTCCTTTAGATTTCACTACTTGGAACCTCTCATAAAATGAGTTATAGCAAAAATGGCATACCTTGTTGAATTATGGCTTACTCTAGAGAGCGAACTTGTAGAGCGTGCCCCACATGGAATATTTGTTGTATGGATCTGAAAATTGTACACTGAATAATATTGAATGTACTCTAACTAACAAATTTGGTCTTACTAAATTTGGATATGTTATGAAGAAGTTATGATGTTTTTACCCGAAACACTTGTTTTAGACTAGTTTCAGGACTAGCCACAAACCCTATTTTCCACGGTGTGTAACTCAAAAAATACAATGCCCACAAGGTGAAATTTGTATCACATCTACTTGGGTATGTTTCATCAATAGACTCCCAATTGCTCAGTCCGAATCATTCTAGAAAAAAAATTATTTTGAAAATGGTGAGATGACTTGTAGATAACATACCTTAGAAAGCATCATCAAAAGAATTTATCCTCCCTTGAATTTCGACCTTCTTTACTTCATCTTCCCTCTGAAATTCAGATTAGATATATTTTGGTTACCTAAATCACTTGTAGATATTCAATATTCTCAAGTGTGATTAAAATGAGAGAGCCTTGCCTCTTATTTATACTTTCATGTAGCTTCCTCAAGGGGTTACCTTTTAACCATCTTAACCCTTTTTCCTTATTTTGGGGTTAACCAACTTCTAACCACTTGTCCAATTAGTAATTTATCCATTAACTTTATTATTTAAATAAATTATTTTGTATCCACTTTGACTTATGGTACAATCATCATTTCACTTCACCTCAAGGGGTTACCTTCTAACCATCTTAAACCACTTTCCTTATTTTAGGGCTAACCCACTTCTAACCACTTGTCAACTTAGTAATTTCTCCATTAACTTTATTATTTAAATAATTTCTTTTGTATTCAATTTGAATTATAGTAGACTCATCACTTCACTTTATTATTTACCTTCTAAAATCTCTTAAACCACTTTGACTGCTTTGACCTTTTGGGGCTTCTAGATGACTCATAAGGGTTCTCCAACTTCACATGGCCATAACTCTCTAACCATGAGGAGTTATGTGATGTTCCAAATACCACTAGAAATGGCATGACATGTACTATCCATATAGAATATTATTACCTATAAATATATTAAAACTCATACCATTATCCATCAAACAAACTTGGGTCCATTACTGAAACCTTTCTCCAACTTCACATGGCCATAGCTCTCTGACCGTGAGGAGTTATGTGACGTTCCACATACCATTGGAAATATAATGACATGTACTATCCATATGGAATAGTCTTACCTACAAATATATCAAAACTCATACCATTATCCATCAAAAAAACTTGGGTCCTTTACCCAAACCATTGTGCTACCGAAATTTGCAATCGGACTTTCTTCAAGGGTTGACATCAATGACAACCAACCCAATTAATCAACAAGAGAAAAATAAATATGCATGAGTGACTTCCACTAGTCTAACTAAGTGTAATTGACTCTAAATTGAAGATAATATTCTCCTAGAATTTAGGAGAGGTTCCTAAAAAATAGGAGATCCTCAATAATGACTAATAAATATAGGAAAATAAGGAAAAATATACTAGGTGTGTATAAAATCTCCAACCCCCCCTAAACACTACTATGGCGTAATGAAGAATGGGTCCTGACAACTAAGGCCATGTTAAGTACCCATGAACAATGCAACTAATGAACACTAAAAATAAAGTAAGGAAAGATGAAAACATCATGGGACCCCCCCCCCCGTCAAAGTACAATGCATAAGAAAAGAAAATGAGAAGGAACAAAAAGCAATTGCTAAGCAACTATGCCCTTCACTCCACGAAGAACTCACAACTGTGCAAGTTTGTGCTCATTTAATATTTTGTTGAAGATGTAGATGTCTGCATATATCTGATGAAGTAGATGCACCAATGATATTTCCACACATATCCACTTTCTCTTTTTGTAATGAAGAATATCTAAATGAAGTTTGGATGAAACTTTGAAAATCGTGCGGTCATTTCCATAGAAATGTTGAAAGTTTTCTAATTTTAAAATTCTCATAACTTCACTTCCTGGACTCCATTTGGGATGATTGTTTTTTTGAAATTGCGTATTTTTATTAGATAATTAAGATATAATTTGTTTCCTACAAATTCTTATAAAAAATATTAGAATTGAATATGATTTGTGCAACCCCCTTTTTGGCTCTTGAGATGCATGCATAGTGGATGCATGTGGCTCCTGAGATGCATGCATGGGGCATACATGTGGCTCATGAGATGCATGCATGGGGCATACATGTGGCTCCTGAGATGCATGAAAATGTGTCTACATGTGACTAATGAGATGCATGAATTATATCTTCCACATGAAATTCATAAAAGAAAATGGAAATGGAGTAGACATCATCTTTAATTAATGGAACAAAAATTTGTGTAGAAGACTCTTCAGAATAAGAGGCTTGATATTTTGATGGCTTCTCTTATGGATCTATATTTTAAATATTCTACATGAAATATTCACATTATTATTTATTCCTTAATATAACCTCCAATATGGTCCATATTTTGCTTGGAGTTGATTCTCGTGATTCATCATATACTTGGTGGAAAATTTCAGGAGAAATAGACCAGAAGATACATCTTATGACCATATCTTGTTTATTGAGAAAGTCATTTTTCTCATCGACGGAATCAAGATCTACTTATGTTTCCATGGTTATTTGGTACAAGCCTCTGCATCTGATATGAAGAAGAAGTTTTGGCTTCCACTCCAAATAGTTATGATGCATGAGAAGTATTGTCAACAAGTAAAATATAGATTCCATATTTCCCATTGCTTTGTTCCATCTTTGATACCTACAAAAGAGTGTTGGTGATGATCCTTGATAGTGGACTATGGGATCTGATACCATGTAGAGTGTGGTGAGTACTTGCACAAGAGATCTAGCTAGCATAAGAATGAGCACAACTTGCAAGATAGATAAGAAGAGAGAAAAATTGAAGAGAAAGAATGAGAATTGTATTAACTAAATGAATGAATGATAATTTACACATGATATACTCTGCATGGATCAAATAATGCACACTATAATAGAGGCCAATGCACCATAGTGGTGGTCTAGATAGATATGGACACACAGGTAGTTACAGGAGTTAACTTCCACCTAGTCCTAGTTAACTAGTCATGTAGTCTTCAGTGAACTAAGTCACACGTGTGGAAGTGAGAGAAACACATGCATGAGTGAATTTCACTAGTCTAACTATGTGTAATTGAATCTAAATTGAAAATAATATTTTCCTAGAATGTAGGAGATGTTCCTAAAATATAGGAGACCCTCAATAATGACTAATAAACATAGGAAAATAAGGAAAAATATCCTAGGTGTGTGTAATATCTCCAACAATTTATAGATGACTTGTCAAGGAATACAAAGATTTATTTTCATAGGAGGAAATATGAAGTCTTTTACAAATTCAAAAATTTTAAGGCACTTGTGGAGAATTAGATAGAGAAGAGAATAAAGGTGTTGAGGTCGAATAATGGTGGAGAATTTTACATAAATCAATTTGAAGAGTTATGTAAGAAGTGAAGTATAACAAGGTATAAGGCTACTCCATACACACCTCAATAGAATGGATTTGTAGAAAGGATGGAAAAGACATTGATGGAAAAATAAAGGAGTATGCTTAGTGGAGCCGATTTAGGATAGTAATTATAAGCATAGGTATTGGGTACTAAATGTTACATGATCAATTGATCACTCTCATTAGAATTGGATGAAACGACTCTAGACGAGCTATGGAATGGTAGGAAACCATCTCTTACATGTCTTAGGGTATTTGGTTGTGATTCCCATGTTCATGTTTGAAAGGAAAAAAGGAGTAAGATGGAAAACAGGGTTGAAAAGTGTATCTTTATTGGTTATAAAGATGGTATAAAAGGTTATAATATTAGGAACCTGAAAAATAACACGGTAGTTTATGGTCAAGATGTGGTATTTAGAGAAATAACATTGAGTTTGAATTGGAGAACCATATAAAATTGAGTTTGAATTGAAGGATAATGAATCAAACTCTACAAAATAACATTAATTAGAAGAAGAATATGATCCTGATACTCTGGTATCAGAGAGATTGGCTTAGGAAATAAGGAAACTAAAAATGGATACTCCACCTAATTTCCATTCAATTTTTTCTTTGTTTATTACTGGTGATGATCCTAGAACTATTAGGGAGGTAGTGGATTGAGAGGATGGAAAACTCGCTAAAAAGTATATGGTTGAAGTTGAAATGGAATCCTTGGACAAGAATGAGGCTTGGGATCTAGTGGAGTTTCTTACTAGAATAAATACCATCGACAAAAAATAGGTTTTTAAGAAGAAGTTGAACGTCGAAGGAAAAGTGGAGAAATACAAAGCTTGGTTACTAGAAAAAGGCTATTCTCAGGTAGAGGGAATTGACTTTGGTGATTTTTTTCTCCTGTTGGTAAGTTAACATCTATTAGATTTATTTTATCTATTGTTTTTGTGTTTTATTTGAAAGTAGAATAGATGAATGTGAAGACAACATTCCTACATGAGGATATAGAAGAAGAAATCTACCCGAAGCATCCAGAAGGCTTTGTAGTGAAGAGAAATAAAGAGTTGGTATGTGGGATGAAAAATTCCTTGTACGGGTTAAAATAATCACCAAGTTTTTCGTATAAAAAATTGATACTTATATGTTGGGACTTGGATTCACAAGGAGAAAAGATAATCATTGTGTGTATTTCAAATTATTCGATGATTTTATTATTTATTTGATATTGTATGTGGATGATATGTTGCTAATAGAAAATGACAAGGAGATTATCGAGGTTGTGAAAACTCAGTTTTCCTATAATTTTTACATGAAGGATCTTAGTGCTACAGATTTAATTTTTTGAATGTAAATTAAAAGATATTGGGAAAACAAGAAACTATGGTTAAATCAAAGGAAATATGTCAAGACAATATTGTAGAGGTTTAATATGCAGGAATATAAACTAATCAAGGTTCCTATTCCTGTAGGTGTAAAGTTATTTGCAGATCAATGTTCAGAGACACAGGAAGAGGAAGATGACATGTCCCATGTTCCATATGCCCATGAGGTCGGTAGTTTGATGTATGCAATGTTTTGTACTAGACTAAACATTGCACATGCAGTGATAGTTTTGATTAGGTATATGTCAAAACCAGGGAAGGAGCATTGGGAAATAGTAAAGAGGTTTTTTAGGTATTTGTGGGGAGGTACTACTTATGGGTTGTGATACCAATGAAGAATGGATTGAATAGAGTGTTGTACATACATGGGTTTGTTGATGTAGTCTGGGTTGGAGATCTAGATTATATATGATCTACAGGTGGGTATGTGTTTAACTTGTTTGGAGGAGAAATACGTTGGATGAGAAAAATAGGCTATATTGTCACTCTCAACTGCAAAAGTTGAATACATGGTATCCATTCATGCAAGTAAGAAAAAAATATGGTTACATATATTGTGTTTATGTATTGGGTTGGTACTACATGTTATAAGGATATATTATGACAATTAGAGTGTAATTTTCTTGGCAAAGAAACCGAATTTTCATTCAAAGACAAGGAATATTGATGTTCATTATTTTTTTGCGGAGAAATGGTTGAAGAAAAGAAGGTGTTGTTGATGAAGGTTGACACTTTGAAGAATGTTGTAGTTTCATTGAAAAAGTCTTTGAGCACCAAGAATTTCTTCTCGTGTAGAGAGACAATGGCCATTGTTTCCTTGGATTGTTGACTATGTAATCATGTGATCACATATATGTAAAGAAAACAATAAATTGAATAATGTTGGGTATGTGTTATACTGCTTTCACGACTAGAACCATGTGATTTTTTGTGTCAAGCATAGTGCAGGGGTCACAATAAAATAGACATCCATGAGAAATAACTAATCTATTTAGTGAGAGGTACTATAATAATATGTAGCAAGTATGTTGGTGTGTTTTATATTATTTACATTACCAACCCCATGTGTTGCATTGTGTTGGATGCATGGGGGGGTTCCACCACCCCTATCCCCTATACAAGGGATTTTAGGGGAGAGGACCCCCCCTCAAAAACAAATTGGTGTTTTTTTGCATCTTTTTTTAGCGTTTTTTAACACATGGTTTTTGTTGATGGTTTTCCAATTCTGGTTAATTGGGGTTTTAGAATAATTTGGGTCAATGGATTAGGGGTTTCAATTCTACGGGATCCCATATATATTTTATTGTAAAAGACGAGTATTGATGTTGAATAAGAACCAGTGGTGCAACTCAAAACAGGTTACTGGTTTTTCTAGTTTGGGTTTTCGGGGTAAGCTATCTATGTAATGTGTGTGTGTTTTCCATTGTATTTTTTCCTTTTTTTTGTTTATTAAGAATCCATTTTCAATATTTAATTCTACAAGGTTAAAATATACAAAGTATTCATGTGTAATACTTCTTTCTCTCATATAATCGATGCTAAAGAAAATTGGAAGAGACTTTATTCATGAGGATTGGGTTGAGTAACCAATAATGATGTAAATACATTGTTTCTATATCAAGGAGTTAATCAATATCCAAAAAATCAAATCAATGTGCTAAATGTAGCGGGAGATTTGACAATTATCTTCCATGTCTTGACTAGCAACCCTACTTTGTCATTCCTTCACTATTTAGAACCATTTCTAATGTTAAAATCATATTCAGCACACTCCAGCTCATCATATTTTAACATGTCATGTGATCCTTAAATTCAAAATAAAACTATATGATGAATTTAGAAATATTTGAACAACAAGGAATCACAATAGTGCTATCACAAGAATTATCAAATTAAAAATTGTCTTTTGGGGGGCATTGGGTGCCACCCTTGAATGAGTGGAAAGTGGATTTCATGAAGAACTATAATATTGAGGTACTTAATATTTAATAATAACCCAAGAAACTAAGAGAAAATACAAGTTTAATAATCCATTACCATGGCATTTCACAGGATAAATAGATGGAGACCTCATCCATCATACCATCATGGAGCCCATGCTCATTAACAATACTTCCTTTACACTTTTGTTACTAAATAAGGTTCCTCCCCTCTATAGCATTGAAATGGTTTTTCTATTTGGTTGAGGAAGAAGAGACTATTTGAGAAATTCTTTGTCCCTTACATCTCCTCACCTTTCAAATCTTCAAAATTTTATCATCACTAGTCCATGGGTTCTCTCATCATTGTTAATTCCTAGATAATGAATTATTACATTTCTGTTGTTATATTAGTGTTCTCCTTATTGATAAGATAAACCCTTTAATTTTAATTGTACCCTTTGTCTCCTATATGTACAAAGGAGCCCTCATTTTAGAAAGAATCTCATATTGTATATTTGTCTTATATTGTAAAAGGAGGTTTCCCCCTTGAATAGTATCCTAATTCATTATTATCTATCATTTTCAAGGAATGGAGTTACTTCTCTTTCTCTTTTTATTCTATTTGGGGTTTTGGTGAATAACATTTGGTTTCAAAGCATACGATCCTTTGGTTTGTATCCTTGAAAGAAGTCATGTTGGTATTTTCACTATAATTTTTTTAATTGATAGTTTCAAATCATGAAATAATTGGGTTCCTAAGGAGACATAGAAAAGTACCTACAGTCAACATCTTAGGTTTTTATTTGCTATACTTTAAGAGATATAATGTAATACCTTAGTTTTGAGTCCTCGTATTAAATAATGTATTTGTTTATTTAATGAAAGGCCAGAGATCCCAAATAATTAAAAGAGGCTAGAGTTCCTAAGAAAGGTAATGCTTTGATCATCATTAATAATAAAATACACTGTTGGCTGCTAGAAAGAAAAGGAAAAGAGTTATAGAGGGATATGATTCCATGAGAGAGGGGGATTGAGGGGATAATTATTTATTTTACATTTTATTTACCCATTTTAATTTTAATGGAGAATAGAAGTTACATGAGCTTCTTGGGGGAAGGCCATGTGGTTCTCTAAATCCAAGAAATATATAAACCCATCTTTGGGATGTTTGGGGGGTTCACACTCTTCATTATTCTCTATCTCTCTCTCTCTCCATTCACTCTTTCACTATTTCATCATTCCTCATTCATTTTGATCTTGGCTTGGAAAATAAAAACGAATTGTGGGAGAGGACCCATTGTTTTGTTGGCTGCAGTAATTGCTAGTGTATTCCAACCATGAATTGATGCTTGTATGCCTAATATGCATGGGTATGTGCTAAATTTTTCTCATAGTTGTGAATCCTGAGAGTCCCAACATGGATATTCTTGACCAGATGCACTGGAGCCCTGGAAAGAGGTGGACATCTTGAGGCACTACGTGGCAAAGAAGGGGGTCAATTTTCTTGGGTTTTGCAGGATGGAGAGAAGAGATTTGGTGTACTTTGGATTTATTTGTGTTGAGAAACATGCGAGTGCTGAGTACTGACTGGTTTGGGAAGTCAAGTGACACCCTGGAATTGTCCTTGTGGATTCATAGCCATGGATCGGGGGCGACATTATTGTTGAGACTTGGAAAACCAATGTCTATGGTTGGGTGGAATGTCCTTGGTTTGCAAAAAGTTGGTGAATCATTTTGTTAAATACAAGTGCTCTCTGTCATGTGTTTCTATGCTTATATATTTTTATTTCCACTATGTATTAATTAATATCTCTGAGATATGCATCTTTAATGTGCCTACTTGTTGGTTCTTCTTGTGCATGACATGTTTAGACATTCTTTTATACTATAACATGAATCTTGATTATTTAATGTGCTATTATGGTGTTTTTCCATGCTTCTTAATTAATTAAATGATTATCATAATTTGAAATCTTTTTTCAAGTAGCATGGCCAACTTGTGGGTGGATGGGTATGTTACAGATTGGTATCAGAGCTTTTGGTTCAACACCAGACTGGTATGGGCCAGAACTAGTGCGAATTTGACAGATTCATTGTTGCATATTTTTCTGTGAGGAATTTTTGGCGGGAATGGAGAAGAAAATAAGTCAAATCCCTAAATTTTAAGTAGTTTTCAAATTTCAGTGCTTTAGAGTAGTTAAAGAAGTGATTTATGCATCAATATGCAGTTGCATAGTTGAATTTGGACTTGGAAGTTGAATTCCTGTTGTTAGCACTCTGTAATTTTCCCAAGGTTGAGGAGGAAATCACTGAGGTAACATCAAACCACTTGGAGTCTTGGATCTATCCCTCTAAGACTCAGAGAGGGATCTTTCTGTCTAATATAGCTTTATTTCAAGGGGATGTTAGGCTAGTTATGAAGTATAAGGTTTGTTTTTAAGAATTCGGTAGGGGCAGAGAAGAGGAACCATTGGGAAATGGAGGCACAAGCTGAGGTTAAATCAAAGACAATTTCTATTGACAACCTTACAAGGAAATGTAGGCACTCTTGTTGGATTCTTTGAGTTTGATTTTGGATTTGTAGGAGAAGATGAGAGGACCAGGCAATAACAGGGCAATCAAGAATCCTGAAATTAACCATTGAGTAGAAAACATTGATAATTATGTCAAAGCTAGAAATAGAGTGTATGTCTCAAAATAAATAAATTCTTTGAACCTCTTTGCATAATTCAGAATATGAATAACTTAAGAAATACAATGGAAACAAATTACAGTGAATAAGAAAAACATCACCACCAAGATTGACACATGAATCCTGTAATTGCCGTGACTGTATTATTGGATTGATGAAATATAGAAGGCTCTATGAGATCTGATACTAAATTAAATAATGGTCCCCAATTGATCAACCCACAATACTTCGAATTCAAAAGTATTTATACAATTTATTTCCAAAGAACTAGTCATCAATGACCATGATATTACTCCAGAAAAATCTAAACTGATGGTATCTTTGACCAATACTTGTGGATGTTTCTGAAAAATTCATGCTCTAATATCTGGAGATGATTGGGTGCATGCTTATTATCTATTGATAGGTGTCTCATATCATCTGACATTTGGAGTGATGTTGAAACTGTGCCTACGAACTTTGCCACATGTAAGTTCACTGCTTCCCAAAATTCTGAAAAAATAGGGTCAACGAAAGTGTCCTTTTCTCCCACCATGAGATGTATGTGTAAACACGGGGGGAGGTTTTGTATATGATCCTTTTATGAACAAAAAAATATCTCAAGTTTTCCAAATTCATCTCCATCTCACCGAAACAACTCCCGTAAAAACATGTTTGAAATAGGAAAAAATGGAATCCTGAAAAATAGGGCTCAAAGATGGCTTTGATTATACCAACGTCTGACACCTGTGTAAATTATGGGAGAGGTTTTTTCTCTTCATGCTGTTATGAACAAAAAAATCTCTCGTATTTTGAAAATTCATTCCTGTTTTTCCGGAATCATTCTCGGAAGTCGATTGGTAAAACTGGCGAAAAAACAATTTTTTTTATTTTTTTTT